>CM034151.1:176722363-176745959 GCA_019776745.2 Taxus chinensis
TCGACCCTTCCTAATATCATTAACCAATTTCATAAGAATTTTATTTAGGGTTTTGTTGGTGCATTTGGCTTGGCCATTGGTTTGTGGGTAATATGGTGAGGAGAAGCTAAGCTGGATACCGAAGGTGTCACAAAGTTTCTGTAGAGTTTTGTTTTTGAATTTTTTTCCATTATCAGTGATAAGGTGATGTGGAACACCGAAGCAGAAAATCATGTGATGATTGATGAACTCGCATATTTTCTCAGCTTTAGTGGAGATGAGGGGTATAGCTTTAACCCATTTGGTGTAATATTTGGTAGCAGTGACAATCCATTGATGTCGTAGGGAAGAGTGTGGATTGATCTCTCCAACAAGATCCAAACCCCATTAAGAGAAGGGCCAAAGGTCACGAGCATCCTGTAAGGCATGACTAGGTGTGTGATGAATATTGGCATGTTGTTGGCATTTTACACAATGCTTAACGTAGTCGCAACAATCATGATTAATGGTTGGCCATTAATAGCCTAGGTGAAGAATGTGTTTAGCAACAGCAAGGCCACTAAAGTGACCTCCACATATTCCATTGTGAACTTCTTTAATGGTATAGGGGATTTCAGAGCTACTAAGGTAGCGTAAGAGGATACTATCAAAGCTATGTTTATATAGAAGACCACCCATCATGACATAATGAGAGGCCTTCTTGAGAAAGGCGTGTTGTCCATTATGTGTGAGATCAGGAGGAAATATAGAAAGGGAAAGGTAGTCCACAAACTACTTATACCAAAGGTATTATGTGTTTAGGGAGGAAATAGAGATGAGGTTAACACAAAAAAATTTATAAGATGGTCTCGGTATGTGTTTTATGGTAACAAAGATGTCAGAATCAGTAGGTGAAGCAGGTATTTGGGAAGTGAGGCAGGCCATGTTATCTATAAATTTATTGGTGGATCATGAAATGGTTTGAATTTTGTAGCGGTCAAAGGTAGTCAACATGATGATGATGTAACATTTGTACTCTTGAAGTATTTCATTATGACACTGATAAACAACATTGACTTGGTTTGCTACCAGTTGAGAATCACCAAAGATGTTAATAGATCTAATATCTAAAGCATAGGCAATCATGAGACCCAATACGAGTGCTTCGTATTCGGTGATAATGTTAGAGCATTCAAAGTCGAGTTTAAATGATAACGAGAGGAATGAGGATAATGCCTGCACCACCCTCACATTGACATTTGGAACCGTTGAAGTAATAAAGGTTCATTTGGTAAGGGGTCATCATTCAAAGAGATGGTAGCAATGGATTCATCAGGGAAATCAAAAATTTGAAGATTGATGCCCAAGGAGAGGTGCATCAGCGAGCTAGTCAGCAATGACCTGGCCCTTGATAGATTTTTAGTGGATGAATTCGAGGTCTAGGTCAGCAAGAAGCATGAGCCAACGTGTGACACATTGATTTTGGTAAGGTTTAGCATACATTAAGTGTAAGGGGTTGGAGAAGGTATAGTTTTAAGGCCTCAAAAGCTTTGTGATAGTCGTCATCCCATTTGAAAGAGACTTCCTTTTTGAGAAGGTGATGAAACAGTTGACAATAGTCAGAGAATTGGGAAATAAATCGATGAAAAGATTTCAATTTACCTTGCAAGCTACATAGTTATTTAAGGTTAGTGGATGGAGGAATTTTGAGGATGGCCTTGACTTTAGTAGGGTCAACTTCTATACCACATAACGAAATGATAAATCCCAAGAGCTTATCTGAGAGAACCGCAAAGACACACTTTTTAGGATGAAGGTGGATGTAATATTTAATGAGGCGGTAAAATATGGTTTCGATGATGGAGAGGTGCTCAGTGCGACATTTAGACTTGGCCAAGAGATCATCCACATAATCTTCCAATATGCAATGCATGATATCATGGAAGATGTAAGTCATAGCACGTTGATACGTGGCACCAACGTTTTTAAGGCTGAAAGGCATGACTCGATAGCAGAAGGTCCCCCAAAGGGTAATAAATGTAGTTTTGTGTTGATCCTCTGGGGTGAGCAAGATTTGGTTATAAACTGAGAAACCATCCATAAGTGATAGCATCTCATGGCCAGTGGTAAGGTCAACCAACTGGTCAATATCAGGTAGGGGAATATCATTTTTTGGGCAAGCAAGGTTGAGATCATGGAAATCAGTCCAAATGCAAAGTCCCCTTATCGCCGTAATGACAGGGATGATGTTAGAAATACATTGGGGGTAATCGATGGGTAAGATGAAGGAAACTGAGAGAAGGCATTGAAGTTCTTCTTTGACAAGAAGAGAAATGTGAGGGTCCATTTTCCTCAACTTTTGTTTTACGGGTTTGGCACCGAGAATGGTTACAATATTGTGGACCATGATAGTGGGATCAATGCCAGGCATGTCAGCATAGGACCAAGTGAAAACATGGCTATGAATTTTAAGAAAAGAAGTGAGGGCTTCTTGTTCAACAGCATCCAGAGATTAGCCAATCTTGAAAATGTGGGGGTCGTCTTGATTGTGGATGTTGACTTTGATAGTCGATTCATTCAACATTTTTTGCATCTTAGAAGGTAACGACTGGTGAATATAAGAGTCCTCAACACCAAGGTAGGTGAGTATGGACTCATCATCCTAACATTCAATGACATTAATAGGATTATCATCCCCTATAATGTCAGGTTACAAGAAAGGAAGAGAGAAAGGAGCCTCACCATCGTGGTGATAAGTTAGAGGCCCCAAGGAAATGGTATTTATGGGAAAAAAATGTAGGAGGGATAGATTCAGGATCCATCAACTCCGTTGGTGAAGGTGGTGAAGGTGGGGTAGGTGAAGAAGGTGGAGAAGGGTCAATGTCTTCAATGAGTTTAATACGAGCCTTTTTGACAGGTAGTTCGGTAAAACTGATTCCACTACGATCATTTTATTTACATGTGGTACATGAAATAATAGTGTGATGACCTTGTTCATAAAGGCCAAAGTCGAAACCCTTCCAGGCACAACAGTGTAGGAAAGTGTGAGCAAAGCGGCGGTTGGTAAGTGACTGAAGGTCAGCTGAAAAAGGTCAGGTTTGTGATGGTGGTTCAGGTGTGTAATTGGAAATATCATGTCCCCCATAGGTAAGATGGGTACAAAGGTTGGAAGGACCATAAAGGAGATGCTTTCCTATGTGGTGATCATAGTGAGGATATTGGTGAAGGTTTCCATACTCTTATGGAGTAAGGAATGTATTGACATTATATAGGTGATACTCCCCCATAGTGAGGCGTTGAAAAACACCTTCCAAGGGATCATTGGTTGATGTATTGGTGGTTGGAATGGAGGAAGCGTTAGAAGTTAGATCGACAAAGGTTTCGGTTAGTTGGGAAGCTAATGTGTGACTGGTAGAACCGACAACATTGGTGGAAATAGAAGATTTGGGCAAAGGTGAGGTTGCAACAGCACTGGTCGATGGGGTCGTGTGTGAAGAAGATGTAGGTAGGTAGGTATACGCCTTAACAGGTACAAGGACATCATTGGGCCAGTAAAGCATGTTGTAGGTTTTGAAAGGTGATGGGTTAGCTAGAATGGTATAGGAACATCCTTCATGTTTGAACTTTACACATCACTGCAAAGTAGAAGGAACACAACCCATGGCACGAATCCAAGGTCTACCAAGCAACAAATTGTATTGAAACTCCCGTTCCAAAACATAGAAGAACTCAGGAATAGTACGGGGACCCACATGAACGTGGAGGATGATAGTGTTGAGTGTAGAGGTGATAGCGTCATTGAATGAATGCAACATGACTGGATGTTTATGCATGTAGTTATTGGGTATGTGCATTTGTTTGAATGCGTGAGAGCAGATGATGTTAATGCTAGTGCCCCCATCGATCATAACATGTCAGATGCATATATTATCGATATGGATGGAGATGAAAAGTGTAGGATCTAGGTCATCAGTTTAGTGGGGGACAACTTCATCATCCGAGAAACTAAGGATAGTAACTTGGTGAACAAGTGGAGGTGATGAGGTAGATGGAAATTTGGTAAGAGAAGCAACATGATGAGGTGTGATAATAGATGCTACAGGTGTGGGGTCATTAGGTAAAACCTTAATAGA
This sequence comes from Taxus chinensis, assembly GCA_019776745.2. NCBI lineage: Eukaryota > Viridiplantae > Streptophyta > Pinopsida > Cupressales > Taxaceae > Taxus > Taxus chinensis. The sequence goes on from CM034151.1 coordinate 176,726,455, forward strand.
TTGAAGGACCTCCATAAGAGCTTGATGATGTGACTCCAAGGTTTAGTGCTGTGTATCATGTTGATCTGAGGGGATTTGGAAAATGGAGAAGGTGTAGGGTGAGTGGTATAATGACACGATGGGAAAAAACCTACTGGAGGAGAAAATCCTTGTGATGTGAGTTGGGTGCAATGACTTTTGGGTGGTGGCGTGGCAAGTTCTCTGATGTGAACCATGTTAATTTAAAATTTTGGGGGTGGCTCTAAGAGCTGTGAGGGTGGAGGTTGTGGTATAGGTGTAGGAGGAATATATGAAGAAAGTGGTGGGGGTGAAATAGGTTCATCATCTAGGATGTCATCGTCATCAAAATTGGGGTCAGAAGGACATAATTGAATGAGGGCAGCCTTTAGACCCTTACAATTCTCAAAATAATGTCCTGGCACATGATGGTAAGCACAAATTTTAGTATCATCAAACCCTTCCAGTTTAGGTTTGAGAGGGTCATAAGGTCTAAGAGGAGGGAGGGTGATAGTAGATCTTTCCAGGAGGTTAGCCAAGATGGTGGCATATGATCCCACCAGTGGATCACAATGCGAAGTAAAAGTAGGTTTGGTTGGAAGATTGGGTAGTTGTGGTGGTAGTCGAAGTGATGCAATCTTGGAACTGGGTTGTACTTTCTTTGGTGTAGGTGTAGCAACAGAAAGAGGGGTATGTTTAACCACCTCTTTGGAAATTAACAATTTTGTCTATTTTTGGTGTTTTTTATTAGGTAGAGGTGTAGGGGGAGCACGTGATGTAGACAGCAAGGCAGATGGTGGGAGAGGTTGAGTGACCCAAGGGGAAAATTGAGGTGCAACGATAGGTGTTGGTTGAAGTCAAGAGATGGGTACAGGTGAGGTGGAAGAAAATGTCATAGGAAGTGAAGGAGGTATACAAGGTAATGGTGGTATAGGAGGTAAAGAAGTTATAGATGGTGATGAAGGACACAAGGTTCTCCTAGGTAGAGCTACAGGATGTGGTAAAGGGGTCAAGGGATTTTTAGTTTTACCCCTAGAGAGCGTGGATTTTGTTAACGTAGAGGGATGAGGTCCCAAGATAGATTGTAGGAGTGAAGATGATAAAGGTATAGTTGGTGAGGTCAATGTGTGTAGATTAGAAGGTTGGGGTTTTCGTTTAGGTTGAGGGATTGGTTCCATAGGTATATGGGAAGATGTGGTCAAGTGTATCCTGATAGGAGGATGTGCAAGGTTTGATGTGGGTGTGACCCCTAGAACACTAGTAGGTTTAGATACATGAGATGGTGTTGGAACACACTGGCTCGTAGGTAGAGAGGTGGGTATAGATGAGGATGATGCAGTAGAATATGTATCGAGAGTTATGTTCATGTGTGGTTTGGGTTGTTGAAACTTCTTTGGATAAATGGTAGAGGTGTCAGTGGAAGATGATTGCATTTGGGTCGAGACCAGGAGTAAGAGACACCCCCAAAGTGGAGCCCTATTAACATATTCTAGATGGTCGGCCAAACGTGAGAACGACACTGTGGTAGATGAGGTAGATGTGGAGCGAGTGGTGATTCCCATAAAATATGTTTGAGAAATAGGGAATTCACTGGCCTTGGCCTCTATAAGCAAGAGAGCTGAAAGTAGGTCCACAGGATCTTGGGTAGCTGATGGAGAATGGTCACCGAACAGCAACGGAAAATCTATTGGATCTTGAATAGGTGGAGAAGACGATGGGTACTCCTTTGTGGGTGGAGGAGGTATAATTGGTAGCGACCCACTGGGTAGGGAAGCTGAAGGGGAAATGATATCGGTGCTAACGAGAGACTCCTCCACATGTGTATGGGGAGGTGAAGGGATTTCCTCTATGGGTAGAGGAATAGATAAAGTAGGTTCCTGTGTAGGTAGAGGATTTCAAGCTAGGATTTCCTCGATGGAGGGGATAAAAGATATTTGGGAATCAAGTGGTAAGTTATTAAAGATCACATGTACCTCATGTGTATTACTTTCATTATGTGAGGCCTCGCCAGTTTGATCGTTAGATGGGGAATGGTTAGGGAATGGTTTCTTGAATATATGAAGGTCTTGATTGGCTAGTTCCTTAGGGTTATCTAGGACTAACTCGCCGCTCTCGAGCATTCCTGAAACAATTTTTTTAAAGGTGATACAATTGCTATCACTGTGACCATTTACACGTTGATAGTTACAATAGTCATTTTCCTTGTACCAACCTGGTATGGGGCGAGAGGGGTCAAAACCAGTATGTGGTTTAATAGGAGGAAGGGTGATGGCATTAGCTTTAATAAGATTTTCTAAAACAGATGAATATGGTTCCCCAATTGATGTGTATTTCTTTTGTTCGCATCTGAATTGGAAGGTTTGGACCGGTGATAGATTGGATGAAGGTCTAGCATGATTAGATGGATGGGCAGGGCCAGCCTTAATTACCACCACATTAGTAGTTCCCTTGGATTTGGAATAACTCGTTTGAGGTTTTGAGGAAGAGGAAGTATCATGTGATTTAAACAAGTTCTTATTTCATAATTGTATCTTCTTCTCTTCGACGGCATTAATTTGGAGATTACGTGCCATGGTGAAAGCCTCATCGAATGTGTAGAGGGTTTGCACTTGTAAGGTAGGTGAGATATGTTGAGCACAAGCTCATGTAAAGAGCTCTATGAGTTTTGTTGGTGGTAAATATAAAGTGAGTTGGTTGATTAGGATATGCCAACGAGCGACAAAATCTGTGATAGATTCATCTTCATATTGACGCATAGAATAAAGATCGGTCATGGTAACCTTGTTGACGACATTAATCAAAAAATGATCCAAGAAGGCTTGGGCTATTTGGTGAAATGAGAAGATGGAATGTCTAGGTAATCCACTATACCAGTCCAATGCTGGACCCTTTCGGGACATGGGAAAGGTTCACAAAAGCAAAGCATCATCATGGGCAATTAAGTAACACCCATGTTTGAAAGATTGCAAATGTTGTTGCGGGTCTTCCTTACTATTAAAGTGGTTAAACTTAGGCAGCTCCCAGTGTACGGGATATGGGTGAATGGGAATGGATGGGTGAATAGGCTCATTGCAAATCTCAACATATGTGAGAGAATTGTGAGAGATGGAAATAGATGCTTCTAATGTCTGCATCTTGTCCATCATTAACTTGATAAAGTCATTGTTAGGTTGTGAAGATTGGGTACCCCTCGGAGTCAAAGGAGGTTATTGTGGGACATATGAAGAATACAACATTCCAGAGTATGGTGGTGTTGAATAAGGAGGTAGGAATTGAGAGACAGACATCTAAGGTATATACCCAGACTGAATGAATGATGAAACAAGAGGCATCTAGTAGTAGGTATGTGAGGGTGGGACACTCATAGTGACCCTGGTAGAGATGGAAGGTAGAGATTGGGGAATGGAAAGGACAATGTTTTGAAATGGGGTAGAGGTTAACGACACCAAGGGTGGTAGCCTTGCAACTGGTATATATGAGACAACAGGTGTGGAGGATGCTATGTTTTGGGTGGTGGATGAAGGTACGGTGGAGACTACAGGTGCAATAGAGGTGGCTGATACGGCAGTCAAAGCTTGCATAGGACCTAGTTGGGACACAACTGGGGATAAAATGGGTGAGGTTACCATGGGAGGAGGTGGAGCTGAGGTGGAAGTGATCATTAGGGATGGAGATAACGATATTGGCATGCCATAGATCAATTGACCTGAGGCATCTCGAGTGGAGGCATGGGTGAGGTACTTGCTTAAAGCAACGGGATTTTGATCCAGGAGTCATGTGAACTCCGTGTCTCCTGTACAAATATTGATAGGTTGATTAGGATTCATGGATGATGAGATGGAAAGTGGTGAAGGACTAGGTGATGAAGGACTAGGTGGGAGCGGTAGTCGACTAGTGTGAAATACGAGGGTGCTTGCCTAACTACGGGTTAGCACCATGTGGATATGAACTAATTTGGTGAGATTGTATTATGTTTTGAATGACACAGAACACAATAGAACTAGGAAAATAGTCAACAGTGAATCAATTAGGTCAGCTAGTGAGCTGTAAAATAGCACAGGGTGACCAACGTCGATTCAGGTAAACTGATGCCGGTTAGGCTTAACCGGTTCGGTCACTATGAAAAACCAATAGTCTATTAAATGATAGTCCCAGAGTGACAATTTTTTCACCGAATGAGGCGTAAGGTGACTATGATTGAAGTAACAACAATATGGAAAGTGATTGGAGCCTTTTACAGCTTAAAAAGTGAAATAGGTGTCTTTTTGGATAGGTATCCAAGAAGACTTCATACCGACGTTGGTTGGATTAAACTGATGCCGGTTAAAGGCAACCATATTTGGTTACTATGAAATTGAAACAAAGAATAAGAAAGATGGTTGTGATTTAAAAATTTGGTGTTAAATCAACCCAGAAGTCTAAGAATGATGTAGATGAGGTCCAGGCACACCCAGAGAGAGTCAGAATACACCGACTATGATTGCGAGTATGCAAGGAAAGACAAACATTATGCTCAAAATATTTCACCTCAAAACATAAATCAAGCAGAACACTAAGAAAGAACATCCCTAGAGTGCCTATTCTATTACGTTTGTTCAGCTTATGCTATTTGTATGGACTGACTATTATGAACAAAACAATAGAATTTCTTGGTGAGGAAGTCTTCCTATGGAGAAATAATTCTAAAGGGTGAAGTTTTAGGAATGTTATGGTGGGGGTGGGCTTCACTCTAAAGTATGACTCGATAGAGCAGCGAGCTAGATGCCCACTATATTGTGATTGTTTGATCACCTACAGCTTCTTCAAGGTAAGATGTTGTTTAAGAATGTATGTATTTTGAATTTTTGTGTGGTTTACTAAGACTCAGAGAAAGAGAAAAGATAGAAGTGCTTTGCTATGATTCGTTTGTCAACCATCAGCTAGTCATGACTTCCAGCATATAGGTTACCGCGATTAATGTGAGCTAATGAGTTAAATCAGAATGCAGTGCACTTGCTTTAAACCCAAATTGAAAGTATGATATTCAATGACAGCAATAGATGAATAGGAAGAGGGATGCTCTTTCACTAAAATGTAGAAAACAAAGGGGAAGAAGGTTCTTTTTAAATACACCAAAATAAATGTGTCTTTCGGAGAAAATAGAAAGAACATGATGTTACTAAGGAGAAGGTATTAATGTGAATGCTATTAGAAGGGAAACAAACACACACAATTTTTCACCTAGGAATGAAGAAAGATGCAAGGAACCCTGAATGGGTCCCACTGGGCCTGCCAAAATGTTTCACTTAATTTCTTAGTTCTCTGAGAAGTACTTGACGAAACAGATATGTGTGCGTATTTGAATTCTTAATCAAAGTGATTGTGAGACCTTCCTTTTGGCTAAGAGGAAGTACATGTATAAGAACCAAAACAAGACCACAAAAGAGAGTTAAATGATATATGTAGTGGACTTCCTAGCATGTGCTAGATCCTGGAAGTGCGATACTTCCTAGATGGTTTTCAGTCCATTGTTTAAAACAATTCAATGTTGAAATAAAGTAAATATTGTCCTACTATACTTTCATATGATTTAGGCATCTCATACAAACGCAATAGGCTAGATCTAATCTAACAAGCTAGGCTAGAAGGAGATCCAATGGTCAAATAGGTTGGTTATAGGTGAATCTAAGTTAAAATGCTAGGTTAGATACAGATCCAAAGGTCAAATAGGTGTCCAAGTAGGAATATGTAAAAAATAGGTTGTTATTCTGGTAGAAATTAGGTGACATAGAGACCAAACATGGTTTTACTATAACCGATGACAGTTTGACTGTAACCAGTGATGGTTAGAGAGAACCGACGACGGTTAAGTCAGGGCTGGTGGAATCACACAGTCCAGGTTTTTGGAGTTTTGGGGTGAAAGTGGAGTGGATAGAAGATGGGGATTAATCACGGGGGGTGTAGATATGTTACAAAGGTTTGAGACTATTGAGGATGTCAAATAGGAAATTAGGCCAAGTGTTAAGATGATTGGGTATGGAAGGTGGCTGCAATTGGAGATAGGGAATGGACAGAGAGTAAAAGACTAGGTTCCTTTACCCCAAAGACTACAGCTGATGATAAGAAAATGAAGCAGATGGCAGGAGGATACATACTCTGCTGTGAGGTACAGGTCTGTAAAATAATGAAGAAGTTGTTGCGTTGGAGGATGCTGGGAAGAAAGTCTCACTGTTGTGCCAGTGTATTTGGTTGCCTTTGTAGATCACACATCAATCTTTGTTTTGTTGTCGCGTCTAAAGAGATCAAATTTGAGATCCAAATTTTTCTCCAAAAACCAACCCAATGCCTATTACAAAGTTATAAATGGGTCTAAATAGGCCATTTGGTCCATTCCGGTATAACCGGCGTCGGTTTAGGGGAACTAACATCAGTTTAGGGTAAACTAACATAGGTTTGGGTGAGATATCTCGGGTTGTTCAAAAGTTTCCTAGGAATTTGTTCTTCCATTTGATAAGGGTCTCTTCTTTTCTCAGGGATGAAAACTGACCTTAGGAGGCTTTTAAATGTGAGGTGAGGGGATGGGTGTAATGTTAGGTTTTATTTAGGACATTGGCTTAGGGTTTAGGTTAATGGGTCAAATGATGGGGGTGGTTAGGTGAGGTGTATTTAATAAAGGCAATTATATTAAATAGGTGTGTGAGGGTGGTGAATTAATTTAATGTAAATAATTAAATTAATATGTGTGTGGGAAAAAGGCTATTAACTTAATTAAAATAAATAAATTAATGTGTATTGAGGTAAATGGCATTAAATTAAAGTAATTAAATTAAAATGTGTGAGGTGTAGGAGGTAGATGCTAAGGTGTTGAGGAGGAGGAAGTGATTATAGGGCTCCGGTAGAGGACCAAGGTGATTACGACATGATTTTGGTGTCTACAGCCATATTGGGCTCCGGAGACCACCAGGGCCCCGAAAAAAAAAAACATTGCATGCCATTCAATTTTTCAAAAAAAATTGAATGCATTTGTATACTTTAGTGTATTGTACTAATTTACAGGTTTCCTTAGTCAACCATAAACATTTTAACTTCTCAAAAACTTATAGAGAATTGTAATAAAAAATAGTGAAATTTGGTTATAAAACACTCACCTAATCCTTGATCTCATTCGTAGCCTTCGGTATAAACAGTGCCTCTAGGAAGTGCTAACAAGGAAAGCTACCATGAATACTACTACACTTAATGCCTAATATATTTGTAAAAACATCGTTTGGGCATCGACCCTTTAAATCAATAGGGAGTAATAAGGACATGGTGCACACACTATTAGCCCTCCCATTTGTCTGTTAATGATTGCTCGACTTAAATTCAGATTGATAAATTATCTGAGTATATAGTGAAGTTATGCATGCTTATTAGGATATTTCTTTGAGTTAGTGTCATTAATCACACAAACCCCTTTCAATATTTTCTTGGTACCTCATATCGAATTATTTCACATATGTTAATGCCTTTTTCATGTATTACTAGGTATATAGAAATGGCGATCTTCTTCCACGTACCGATAGATATAACGGAAGGGTGCGTATATAGAAAGGTTATGTATATCAGACTAACAGTATATAGATTGGAATACCTTATACTTGTAGTGACAAGAGCCTAACCTTGTCAGTGGATTCTGAAAAATTGGCACCAATGCTCCCAAATTTTTTCTTCCAAATTCACAACTACTCAGAGGAAACAACTATGCTTCATGGAAGAAAAAAATCAAGACACAACTTAAGTTTGAAGAGATCAAGACTGTTGTGAATGGTACTGTAACCAGATCAGAAACTAATACAACACAACAGAGACAATTTGATAAATAATATCAGAAGGCAAAGCTAATAATCTTAATTGGAGATTATAATGATGTGTAACTCCACATTCAAGATGCCAAAACAGCCAAAAAAGTGCGAGATAAGCTAATCATAGTATACATGGCTGAAAACAACAATGTCATTTTCAATTTGCAGAGTTAGTTACACACACTGAAGTTTAAACAAAATGAGAAAATATAAGCTTTCTTGAGAAGAGTTTTAGAGGTAAGGGCTTCACTTCTAGCGCTAGGAGATGAGGTCACTAATGATGCTCTCATTCCCATTGTTCGGAGATCCCTCCCTCCTTCATACCACATTTTTGTGACAAAACTAAACTTATCAGATACGAAAATTAGTTTCAACAAGTTAGTGAACCCACTACAACAAGAGGAATCTATGTACAATAAATATGATGAAGAGGAATAGGCACTTTCTTCTCATCAAAAATGGAAAGGAAAAGGAAAAGGCAAACCTAATTCCTATCAAAAATCCCAAAATCAGCATCACAAAGAAGAAATGTCCTATCTGCAAAAGAGGACATGAATTAAAATATTGTTGGTATAATACATATAAGAAAGGTTCATTCAGAAAATCTGGACCTAAACATCAAAAATCTCACAAGGGACACTCTAACTACAATCAAGGGCAAAAAATATGGAACTAGAAAAGAAACCTCTATCATCAAGGAAATATTGTTGAGCAAGAATACCATTCAGATACTGAAGACTACTTGTACACTACTCGATCAAGTGAACCCTCCACATCATATAGTTATTTCTAGTATGTTTATTTGGGAGCCACTCAACACATGACTAGCCACAGAGACTAGTTTACTTCAATGAGGGACACACCTTAAAAAAACCATGTTTTGTTAGGTGATGATTCTTCATACACAGTACAGGGGATTGGGAACATTTCTCTACCTCTTGGTTCACAAAAATGTAGATTGTCAGATGTACTATATGTCCATAGGTTGACAAAAAAATATATTATCCGTCAGTCAACTCTTAGATCACAACTTGAAAATTGACTTTGATAGTCATTCCGACAAGAAAATGTGTCTAATTTGAGACAAATCACAAGGCTTGAAAATAGGTGCAAAAGCCTCTAATGTCAAATACATGTCCCATCTTGATTTTTTCCATAGAGATGATGAGAAACTTGTGGCTAAGAATTCTACCTCTGCACAATTGTGGCATCGGAGACTTGGTCACATCATTTTCAAGTATCTTAAAACACTTCACCAACACAATATGGTAAAAGGATTTCCATCTCTCCAGAAGGATACAGATAAGTGTCCTCACTACCTAGCAGGAAAACAACGCGGAGCTTCATTAAAGAAGAGTAATTTTCAAGCTCATGGTAATCTTGATCTGATTCATAACGATATTTGCGGTCTGATGCAACTGAATCATTCTGGATTTCAGTACTTCATGATTTTTGTTGATGACTATTTGATAAAAATGTGGATTTTTTTGTCTTCACAAGAAAAGTGAATCTTTTGAAAACTTCAAGAAGTTTAAAGTAGCTATTGAAAATGAAACTGGTTGTCATATCAAAACTTTCTGCTCATATCAAAGGGGAATTCACTAGTGATAAGTTCAAATCCTACCTTCAAGCTCATGGGATTCGTCGACAAATGCCTCCTTCACACACACTGCAGAAAAATGGTGTTGTTGAGAGAAGAAGTTGTACTATCATGGAAATGGTGTGATGCATGATCGATGATTTTGGACTAGCAGAGACATTCTAGGAAAAAGCAGTAAAGACAACAGTGTATTTATTGAGTAGAGTTCCCATAATTTCTCTTAATGAAATAACGCCACATGAAGCATGGTCAAAGCAAAAACCATTTATTGCACACCTCATATTATTTGGGTGAAAAGCAAGTATGCACATACCCAAGCAGAATAGAAATAAATTGGATATGAAATCACAAAAACTCATCTTCATTGGCTACAATGAAGAGACTCTTGGGTATATATTGATGGATCCAAAGACCAGGAAATTCTATACTAGCAGAGATGTTGAGTTCTTTGAGAAGAAGGAAGCAGATACTCCTCCAGACTCACCTGATGTATATTTTTCACTAGTTGTAAAAATTGAAGCATATGTTCCCACTGATGATGAAATTGATGATGGGGATGATGGTGATGATCATATAGAACCACAACCCACGGGAAAAGTTCACTGTATTCCCAAGTGGTATACTAACATGTTACAAGATGAAAGAATGGATGCTACACCAGATACATCCACCATTGGACCATAGACTCGTAGTAAAGCAAGAGAAGAAGAAAAATTTGCTTTAATGAGTAGAGTTATTAAATTTGATGAGCCCTCTACAGTCTAGGAATTCCTATGGTCAAAATCTTTAAAAGATGCCATGGATGTTAAATATAACTCAGTGATGGAAAACAACACTTGGAAGTTTTTTTATCTTCCATTAGGGAAGAAACCCATTAGATGCAGATGGATATTCAAAACAAAGTACAAAACAGATGGGACCATAGACAAGCATAATGAAAGATTGGTATAAAAGGGGTATGCAAAAAAAGAAGGCATTGACTACGAGGAGACATTTTCTCCCAGAACTAAGATCAAAATGATTAGGATGATCTTTGCTCTAGCTACACAGTTTTGTTGGAAAGTCCATTAGATGGATGTAAAAAGTGCCTTTCTTAACGGATATTTACAAGAAGTTTATATGACTCAGCCTTAGGGATATGTTGTACCTGGTCAAGAAGAAAAGGTATGTAGACTCGAGAAATATTTGTATAGCCTCAAATAGACACCCTGAGCATGGTACATCAAAATTAATGAGCATCTCATATAGCATGGATTTGTTAGAAATCCATACGATCCCAATCTTTACCTAAAAATCAAGGGGGTAATATTGTGATTGTCGTTGTCTATGTCGATGATCTAGTCATCACTGGAAGTTCAGTGAGGATTATTGATGCAACAAAGAAAAATCTTAACCAATCATTCGACATGAAAGATCTCGGGCTGATGCATTATTATCTTAGATTAGAAGTATGGCAGAAATAGAATCACATATTTTTTCTCAACTAAAATATACCAAGACAACACTCAATAAATTCAGCATGATGGATTACACACCTATTGCTACCCCTATGGAGAACTAGATTGAAATTATATCATTTAGATCCATCTCCTGTGGTAAATTCCACTCTCTATCGGCAGTTGATTGAGAGTCTCATTTGCCTAACCTATACTAGACTATATATCAGATTTACAGTAAGCTACCTTTGTATGGCCTCAAACAGATGCCTTGGGTATGGTACATCAAAATTGATGAGTATCTTATACAACATAGATTTGTAAGAAATCCATATGATCATAATCTTTACCTCAAAAATCAAGGGTGGAAGATTGTGATTGTCGTTGTCTATGTCGATGATCTAGTCATCACTATAATTTCAGTGAGGATGATCAATGCAATGAAGAAATATCTTCACCAATCGTTTGACATGAAAGATCTCAGGCTGATGCATTATTGTCTTGGATTGGAAGTATGAGAGAAAGAGAATCACATCTTTGTTTCTTAGTTGAAATATACCAAGACATCACTCAAGAAATTCAAGATGATGGATTACACACCTATTGCTACACCTATGGAGAACAGATTGCAATTATCTTGTTTAGATCCATCTCCTACGGTAAATGCCACTCTCTATCAGTATTTTATTAAGAGTCTCATTTACCTGACCTACATTAGACAAGATATCAACTTTGCAGTAAGCTATCTATCCAGGTTCATATAGGGACCCAAAGTTTTTCATTGGAAGGTAGAAATGCGCATCTTGAGATATCTCAAGGAAACAATGGATCTTGGTCTATAATACAATAAGACCGACAACTTCTTGTTGGATTTTTGGATTCAGATCATGCTCGAAACATTGATGATAGAAAATTCACCTCAAGTTTTGTATTCTTTATGGGATCTAGACCAATATCATGGGGAAGCAAGAAACAACACTTTATTTCTCATTCTTCCATAGAAGGTGAGTAGATTTCTGTAGGTGAAGTTTTCTGTGAAGAAATATGGCTATGTCACATACTTGAAGGACTTGGAATACCACAGGACAAACCAACCACCATGTATATAGACAATGAAGGTTTTCTCAAAATTGTTCGTAATCTAATTTTTCATGAAATAAAAAAGCACATTGAGGTATAGGTACATTTCATACACAAGCATGTCTTGAAGCACAATATACAGCTTCAGTTTTGTCCAACAGCTGAACAACGAGAAGATATCTTCATAAAGTCACTTGCACATGACAAGTTTGAATTGTTTAGAGAATTCATCTCCTCATCCCTTGAGACAAGGTAAAATTAAGAAGGGGAATGTTAGGGTAAATAGAATTGACATCATAATTATGCATCGTATTAGGTAATCATTATTTGTTTGATTATTGTTACATGGTTTTTAAACCATAATTGGCATATTACAGATTCATAGGATTATTTGTTACATAGTTAGAACAATATACTTGTTTGTATTTAATTTGGTTATGCTTCCTGGATGTTCTTTTTGAAGCTTATGTAAATCTGAATTATTGTTGCACCTATGCAACATCATTCTCTGTTTGTATCTAGTTGTCCAATATCTATAAATATTGCACCCTCCACCATTGTACTTGATTGGATTGATTATAAATAAAATAGTCAGGCTTTCGTTCTTGTTCTTAAAATTACACAGATGGCATAGGTTATGACCCTATGGTAGTGGTCACAGGCCCAGGTACAAGGAGTTACTGTAAGGAGGGACATGGACTAGATGCAAGTTCATACTATTACTTTAAAGAAAGATCGGCTAACTGCAGAGTAAACACATGTCCAGGCTGATATATCCAGAGTTATAGGAGAGCGTGATGCTCTGTTGCGGGCATCCTCAGCAGCTAGGATGGTATATATGTTATCTTATATTATGAGAGCTAGTGGTAAGGCCTCTTATTACAAGGTTGTATATCACCAGGTAGTTCCAAATGGACATAGGATTACACCATTTGATCAATTATATGTGAGAAGGTATAGATCCAGATCTGAGAGGACCTCTCAATAAGCTAGAATAGTTCATTATCCCATGATACAGCAGAGTGTCGTGGCATCTGCAAGGCCATCTCATCAACAACATCCTCCCCCTCAAGTTCTTAGGTAGGGTAGTCTAGGGGAGGGTGAGAGTCATGGTTGACTCTTCTTTATTTACAACGTATTCACATATGTATGTATTGGATGTACCCTCTAATGAAGGCACATTTTTGATCGATTGTATATGTACTCATTGTGGTTATGCCTCCTAATGAAGGCTTACTTTGACTAATACCCATTATGGAATTAATTTTGTATCTAGATTATGTATATTTCGATACAAATGTGTACATGGACGTTTGATTTTGATATGATATGATGATTATGATTATTTTGGACTATATACTGTGAATTTTTTGAATACATATCAAATGTTTTTATTTTATGATATATCCTTAGATGATATCATTTGTATTATTCATGAGATGTTTTTAGATTAGTCCATATGATGATATTGGTGTGGGGGGGATAGATTTTGATATTTACAACCCCTCTTTCCCCCATTGATGATAAAATATGTGATTGTTAGCTTAGCATGCATGTATGATGTATACTTAGCATTTTATTGATATATGATGTATAGATGATGTTAGATGTGATTATATAGATGATAGATGATAGACGTGATAGCAAAAAATGTACAAGAAAACAAACAAACAAGCATGACCAAAATTTTACAAATCTACTGAATATACACACTAAACAACCTAGCCACACAACTATGTAAAATTACAAACAAGCGTGAAAAAACACAATCAATATGTACAAAAAAGAATGAATCCAATCTAAGAAAGCAAAGTTCAATCTAAAAGGTATATGTAAGAAATGTACTATAAAAATGTACAAGCAAGCAAAAATATAGAAATAATGTACACACAAACAAACAAAGTAAAAAAGTAAGTAAATAACTAATATGTTTTTGTAAGACTATTTTTTTAGTGTTTTGTGTTGTTTTTGGGAGTTTTGTGAAACAATTTTCTATTTGTTTTGTATTTTCTGGTTTTCTAATGTTTTGAATTTTTGAATCCTATTTGAATGTTTTTTGTGATTTTCAACATATTTGAATGTTTTTTTGTTTTCTAACAGTTTTTTGAAGCTATGTACAGGAAACCAAGAAATGTGGATGCCCTTAGCATTAGATGGGAATATACAAAGGAAAATGCCACTTGTTATAAACAAGAAGGTGAAGTTGTGAGGATTCCCCCAGCATTAGATGGGAATATACAAAGGTAATCCCTTCATGGACAAACAAGAGGAGAACTATTCAAATGAGGGATTTGACAAGATAGGATCACAAAGAATCTCATATGCAGGTTTAGAACTAGCTCAAAGCTAAGTTAAAGGTACCACCTACACGTAAGATTCTTGTGAATAACAAATCCTCCCAAGGTGCATGTAGTGCCCACTTCCCTTTGACACCTGTTGATACTTATTTTGATATTGTTTCTTACATTATGGACATTATTACACTTTGATTTAGTATGATGTTAGACATTTGATCATGGATTATTGTTGATCTTGATTTGGTTATGATGCACGATGATTATTAGAGACACTCATATGTGGATGATGATATACTATTTGACATGGATGTTTTATAGATGTCGTTCGAACATGTGATTTTGGATATTATGAGTAGATCTAGAAAATGGATATTATATGATGATGATATAGTCGTTGATATAAATTATATGTGATAATGTTAAAATGCCTTGATGTTGTTGTGATTCACATATTTAGATGATTTTGTGATTATATTTATATTCATTTTGGATGTTCTGATATGGCCATGCGGCCGAAGGAGGTATTTTTGTTTTGCAAGTCAATATCACAACAAACATTGGGGGATTAGAGACCATCCACAATGGAATTCTAGGTGAATTCAACACGGTCATCATGAAAACTTGTTTATTGTTTTGTGTTGTTTGTTGTTAGGGATTCCCATGGGGGGATCACCTTTATATATGACCATGGGTTTTGTGTATATTATTAATGTGGTTATATTTTATTTATAGTTTGTATGTATTTTATCATTGATGTGTTTATTTAATTAAATTGTGGTAGATTAATGTGAGAAAACATATGGTTAAAAATTTAAATAAATCAAATTGCGATATGGGAAAGTAATAATGGAAGTTGTTGGCTCTTTGTATTAAATATGTAAGGGATGTGTAAGTTTGTGTAAGAGTGTGTAAGTCATATTTTGGAGTATGAAACACTCCACCTCCTTGAAAATTCGAATTTGTCCTTGGGGGCTCTTTTTGGAGGCTTGTGGGACAAGTAAAACTTGTCCCATACCTCTCAATTTAATTTACCAACCATACCTATGGTTGGAAGGATGATTTTAGACCTTTTTAATGCATTTTATTAATCATGATGCAAGTTTTGATTGCACTCTCTTACATCTTATTTAATTTTTTGTCCTTTGGGGTGTGGGCTTTTTGGAGTGTACATGTAAATTTTCATATTTTCACCCACTTCTTTATTATGGTTGGGAGAATGAAATTTTGTATTTTGTGATTGGATTTGAGGATGTGTGATGTGGAATCCTACATGGATCCACATCATCCTCTTCTCTTCCCTCTTCTATAAAATTCAAACTCTTTTCTTGTTTTGGGTTGTTGAATCATTTGCATACTTCTTTGGGGGTGAATTTTTGTTGTTTGGAGCTCTTGTGATTGTGGAGGAGATTGGAGAAAATTTCATACTTGGCATTGCTGGTTTGGGACTGTGTTTTTGGCATTGAAAGCTTGCTGTTGGAAACAAAAGCTACCATGGAAAGGTAGGAGCTTAACTCTTCTTTTGTGATTGTTATTTCTTTTGGGTATGAATGGATGGTTCATGTTTTTGATTTAATTGTTGGCTAGCTAGGTAGACTGCCATAGGAATGGTGTAGGAGAAGGCTATGGGGAATTCATGTGGGGGGGGGGGGCATAAGGGAATGTTAGTGGCTTCATATTTGTGGAGGGATTTTGGGTTTGGGATCCACCATGGAAAATAAATAGCTTGCATTTCTTACTTTGTGGGGGGCATAAGGAGGGATTGTGGGGAGCATAAGGTATGTGTGGTAAAATTTATTGGTGGTTTGTTCTGGTGGATGCCCAATTCCCATTGGGAGGCATAAGTAGCTTCCCCCATAGTCCTTGCTCCTTTGGCTTTCATGATCAAGCCTGAGTTCTATTTGAATGGTTTTCAAATGCACTTATAAACTGCTATTTTTATTTGGACTGTGTTTTATATTGAATTATGCATGTTGAAAGAATGTTGTGTGTTTAGTAGAAGCCAGTTGTTTTCATGGGTTGAATCACACCTGTTATTATATTGTGCTTGGGGCTCGGGGCTCAATGATGAAGGATGGCTTCTCCTTTCATTGGATGTCTTGGTTGGGTGGAGAGCGTTTCCTTTCCCCTACTTTTGTTGTGACCGATTTGGAAGAAAAAGAAAACTTGCATGTTGTTGTTCTAGAGCAGAAGAAGAAAGTTTTTCTAGCCCCTTGTGAAACAAATTCATTTGTAATCCTTTCCCACTTGATGTGGATGAAATTTTAATGCATTTTTTGAAGAAAATATTTTTTTTATTGGTTGTGAGAATTGTAAATTTTGAAATGTAAAAGAGATATGCTCTGCAATCAGTTCTGTATTCATAAAAGAAAGACATGTATTCTATATATTGTTTGTTGATAATATATAAAGAAATAATTTGTTAAACTGCCATTGGAAATATATGAATGAATGAAATGTTCTTTCCAAGTCGTATTATAAATTTAATTTTGATCATGTCCATGTTTTGGGAATCTATGTTTGAATGAAAAAAAGAAGAAGAAATATGTATGAAGGAATTATATTACTTTATCTCTTTTGGAAATATATTAAATTGGAAACCAGACTTTACTATTTAGCTTTTAGAATGGTTTGTGTAGAACAACTAAAATTATTAGATTAGTCTAGAAATGAAATACCACACTTGAACGATGAAATTGATATACAGATTTTCTAGAAATGGATTTCTGTTGTAAGTTTAAAACTGGCAAATAAAATTAATTAGAATGCGTAGTTTGGGCCTGCACTTAATAATCAAATTGGAAACTTTAAAATTTATCATGTTCTATTATCAAGGAACTCAAATTGACAAAGAACACTTAAGAAAACAATTTAAAACATTGCAAAATCAAGCCCAATCCCTTTCACAGTCATTTTTCGTCAATGGTCAGAAAAATACAAATTGGAATCAATCAAGCAAATTTACCTTCCTAAAAAAATATAAATCCTTCCTAGAAAAATCCTCCATGTTTTTTTGGCATGTTGATTGAAGGAGGAGACCAAATTGAATAAATTTTATAAGTTAAAAATTACCAGTTGGCTGTTTGAAATCCTGCAGGCCTTTTCCACAAAATTGACCCCTTAAACTTTATCAAAATGTAAAATTTATGATTCTTGTCCAAAGAGGGCATCAAGAGATTTCCATATTTTCCTTGTTTTCCCAAAACCGAGATTTCTAGAAAAAAATTATGGCCCTCTAAAGTTTTCCTGCCTTGGCGAGAAAATTTGGGAAAAATTTCCCTGGCAGGCCCGTGGCCCGAAAATTTCCCATTGAAAAATCCTTAAAAAAAAATATTAAAGAATTTTAGGGGAAAATTTTTAAAATTTCCCTCATAGCCAACCATAGTCTGCAATGTGGCACCTTGGGGTGACATCGAGGGGGGAGAACCTTTTGTTTTTGCAAAATTTTGTTTTGGGAAATTTTCCCTTAAAACCTTCGCAGCCCAGCATTCCCGCCCTGCCTCGGAGAAGACCCTTCCGCGGATGCGCAGACCTACACGTTAAACTTTTCCTTTATCCCTCCCCTTGGAAAAATTTCCCAACTTACCCCGCCACCCCGTCCATCCCTCTCCTTTTCTCCATGTCATGGTCATTGGGTGCCACGTGTCCCTGGCAGACCCGCGGGTGTGTGAGCACTCATTGGAATTCTGTCCCCTTTGGAAAAATCTCCGCTAAACCTCTGCCGCTCTGCCCCATTTCTCTTTTTCTCCCCATTTGGGCTTAGAGCCCAACACGTGTCCTTAGAGGACCCGTGGAGGTGCGGGAGAAATATGGACTTTGCACCCACATAGGGAAAAATTACGAACACTGCCCCGCGACCCGCCGACCCGCCAAAAAGGTTCTTCTTCCCTGCTTGACACATGTCCCCTTGGGGGAAAATTTGACCCCTAAGGTCCGTCCGCCCATAACTGGAGTTTTATAAGGAGTTATGAGGACTTCTTTATATCATTGGAAAGGTGAGGAAAATTCCTATACAATGAAAGTGATTTAGGGAAATTTTGAATGTGTTAAGTGTGAGAAAATCAAGTTGAACCTCTGAACCTATTAGAGAGTGGGTGTGGTGATAATTTACCCCCTAAACCTAACTGAAACTTCTAACCCTAAAATTTGGATCATGTTCCCTCTGAAAATTATTAATAAATGAAAAGTATGTTCTAGTAATTTTAGACTTGTTCCGGAACCTGATAGTGTCAATTGTTGTCTTGCAACCTGGTTGTAGGCACTTCTAATCAAAAATATATATTCCATAATTTTCCTAACTAACCCTAGGTTGTTTCTGGGTCTCAAGTGGGTTGTTTTAACTAGAATCACAGTGCCAAAAACCAATTTTCACCAAGGGACCTATCTATAGTTCCAAAATTGTGTTTTTTTCACATTTGGATGACCTGTTTTCTCTTTTTATTTTTCTCTTTTTCTCTTTTTTTGTTTTTCATAGTTTTTTATGTTTTTGGTTGTTTTCTAATTTTTGCGTCATGTTTAAGCATAGAAAATCTTGAGGTGGATGGAGTTCATGGGCTCTCATAGATCATCTCCATCAAGATGGGAAAGTTTGTATGCTTCTGGCCCAAATTTGGCCACAATGACATAGGGTCCTAACCAATGAGGTTCGAACTTGTCCTTCTTTTCTCTTACTAACCTTGTGTTGAATTGATTTTCCTTTAACACCAAGTCTTCGACCTTGAACTGACGAGGTATAATTTTCTTATTATAGCTTTGTGACACTTTATTATGATACACTTTAAGGTGGTTGAGTGTGTGAATATGCCTTTCATCTAAGAGTTCTAGTTCTATCAATCTAGCCACTCTGTAATCCTCATCTTTATCTAGATACTCCCTAAGAGATATTCTCAAGGAGGGAATCTCTATTTCCAGAGGGATAATGTATTCAGTTCCAAATACTAGGGAATAAGGTGTCACACCAGTAGGGGTGTGAATGGAGGTCCTATAAGCCCAGTGGGCAAGGTGAATTTTAAAATTCCAATTGTGACCTGTTTTACTCACCATCTTCTCCATGATCTGAACAAGTGCTTTATTAGTGGCCTCTTCTTGCCCATTACCTTAACGGTAATATGGTAATGACCACTTTAATCATATTTAAAAGCTCTAACATAGAGCTTTTACCATCTTGTTCTTGAAATATTTTCCATCATCAGTAACAATGGCAATAGGAATGCCATAATGGGAGAGGGTGGGTCATGATGGTTGAATTGATATTTCAGGTACCTTGTAAAATATG
>CM034151.1:176746459-176796658 GCA_019776745.2 Taxus chinensis
AATGCGTCCTAAGGGAATTTTTTTTTACGAATTTTTAAAATGAAGACTTGACTATTGACTCAAAAATACTTCAAATCTTTGAAAAAAGATCATATTTTAAAGCCAACTTAAAAGGTACTTTCACACTTTAGATTTTAGAAAAAATACAAAACATCTAATTTTGACCATAAAATTGGTATACTAACTTAGATTTGTAATAAAATTTTAATTACAAATCTATCTATTTGGTCACTACAACTAAAAAAATTCTAAATAAATTTATTAATTTGACAACCTAAATGTAATATTTGACCACTCATGACAACACAAACTCTTGATGTCTAACTCATTAGTTATTATGACTAGACATTCAATTTTTTATTAAGGATAAAGGTTTTTTGACTGAGACCTTACCCAAGAACAAAAGGCATGAAGCACAGATAAAACAATGAAGTTAAAAAGAAACACATCAAAAACAATGGCCACACACTAGAAAGCCCTTGCGTAGCACAAAAAAAAGAACTGAAATCAACCGATGGCCAAAGAATGTCATCTCATTGTCATATGGGAAGTGGTTGGTTGCAGTTTAGTAGAACCTCTTTTCTTTTTCTGGACTAACATCCATTCTTCCTTGTTAATCTCATCACCAGAATCACATGGGAGAAGAACATGTAGATCTAAAATAGGTCAAAAGGGAGAACTATCAGGAGAAGAGGGGATTCCCCTCTCCTTCACCACCTCATCAGGGACTTGGGAAATATGATTCATTGATTCAATATGAGGTAACTAAGAGGGGTTAACCATAGGGGAAGAAACCACCCAAGGTGGGATTGGAGTGGAATCAGGAATATGAACAGAAGGGATATAAATAGTGAAATGAGATGGGAAATAATCCAACCACCGGGTAGGATTAGTACCCTTTATTTAGTATACCCACAATCCCCTAATAATGCCCTGTTTCAAAACACCTGTGACATTGGAAAGCTAATTTTTCATAGTCCATTCTTTGTGTCCAGGTTCTATCACCAATATGAAAACTTATTCTCTCTAGAAGGTCCTAGGAAATATAAAGATCCCCAAGAATCCTAGCATAAGTAGTATGGATCTAAAGGTAGGTAGCATTATCATATTTTTCAAAGGCTCCCAACTTATTACCAATTGCTTCAATGGAGGATTTATACTATAGTTACAGGGGAAGGCATGGGAGTGTAACCCAAATAGGAAAATTTTCAAAAGAGTCTTAAAATGTATCAAAAAGGGGATACCAAGGTTTAGTCATAAGTCCATATTGATCCCCTCAAAACCAATACCTATTGTGTATGATTTCACGATCCTCCATAGATTTAAACACAACAATGAAATATGCTTTCAAGAAAGGGAAGAGTTTAATCTTACCTTTTATTTCAGATAGCTTATGACAAAAATTGTAAATATGCATATGCGACCAAGCCTCTTGTATTCATCTTCCAAATTTTGGACTTTACAGAGCACATCATCTTTTAGTTTCATGACAGGGTGTCTTTAGCTAGTAACAAGGGTTTATTTTTTTATGCCAATGGTAGCAATAATAGTAAATGAATGCCCCAGTTTCCCTTGATTTTTTCCTCCCACACTCTTCAAATAGCCGTAGAAATAGATGAGACATTGGATTTACCCATAGTCCAGACATTCCCATAGTAAACCCCATCCTTGCCAAGATCAGCATAGCCAATAACAAAATCATGTTTTCTAGTCATCGTGGGTGATTTGAGTCCCTGAGTCAAGGTCACAAGCTTGGTGTCACACTACTTGGAGAGCCCCTATTTTCCCTGTCCTGTAGAGAGAGAAAAAAACATCTAATGAAACACCACCACCACTACTACCTTTACCAGATCTATCCTTCACAACATTAGGGTCAATGTTTTCCATACCATTGTCATAGAAGTTAAAATGTTATCCTCCCTGATTAGATCTGGTGACCATATTGAGGCCCTGTGTTAATGATGCAAGCCTCAAATTATCCTCAATCGTGTAAGTTCCATCTCTTCCTCCACCTCAACCATTTCACACATTACCTCCAAGGCTTCCATCTCTAGTGCCGCCCCCATCAATCTCTATGAACATGCTAGGGTTAGGGTATGAGTTTCCCATATTCAACATATCCGACGTCGTGAGTTCTTACTTTTTTTTACTAGAAATGGAATAATTAAATATTTATAATCTATAAAATAACAAATCAAATAAGACTATGATCAGGGTAAAATTTAAGACCCCCCCAAAAAATTTACCATAGATATTACTTGGTGAATTTCTAAAAATGACTTTTGAAATCTTAACAAATGCCATGAATTGAAAGGAAATGTTATCATTTGATAGAAAAATTTTATCGGTAGAATTATACTATTGGACGATATTCAATTTCTATTTTTTACATGCAGTAAAGGTGATTAGAATATAAAAATTTGGCTATTACTGTAAACACTAGGTGAGTTAACCCAAAAAATTAACTTGTACTTTGAAAATTAAGACGAAATTGAAAGTGAGTTAACACATCAAATTTAGCCAAATCCAAATTTCAAAGACCCAAATATTCGTCAATTAACTAAGATTAGCCACTAATTTTTACACTAATTATGATTAAATATCACAAGACTTCACCAATCTAGATTAGACTTTAATACCTATCCCCCGATTCAATTCTCATAGAGGAGAAGAATAAAACTATAGAGACAATTTTCCCTTTACCCAACACAATGAACAATGACATGGATTTGATCCTTTGACCGAGATATTTTGAGTAATGCCAAATGATGAAAAAATATATGAATGGGATTTAAACATGACAATGTAGAACTACAAAATGACCCAACCAATTTTATTGACACTGAAACAACATAGGCAATGTGTGTGTATGTGTATGTGTATGTGTATGTGTATGTGTATGTGTATGTGTATGTGTATGTGTATGTGTATGTGTATGTACATGCGCATGTGCATGTGCATGTGCATGTGTATGTGTATGTGTATGTGTATGCGTATGCGTATGCGTATGCGTATGCGTATGTGTATGTGTATGTGTATGTGTATGTGTATGTGTATGTGTATGTGTATGTGTATGTGTATGTGTATGTGTATGTGTATGTGTACACGTGTGTGTATACGATCAATTTGATTTGAGGATCTTCAAACAAAGGAATCCTTCTCTCCCATCCAGTGGGATTATTTCAATGACTCTCTCCTCGTTGTCAATAGAGTTATTCATAGTATTCAATGTGATTAACTAAAATATGAATCTTCTAACCAAAATTATCCAAGTAAACTAAGCAATGTAATTAAAAAACCCTAAATACAAAGAAAGTATAGAAATACTTAGCTATTTCACAATGATGTTAGTGTATGTTAAGCTAGAAACCTAGTAAAATGGTAGTAAAAACTATCGTAACTGTGCTTAGAAAAATTTTTAATGTTCGGATAAGCCTGGACTAGGGCATCTATGAGGACAGGAGCACTCAAGATCTCCCGTCTTTTTGGGCACTAGTGTCTTGACAGGTTTTTAGGCTCTTAATTTTTCAGGGTCACTAGGGTTTTTAAAATTTTCACCTTTGGTCACATGTATGTCACAATATGGTTGCCGAATGTCATTGTGAATATGAAATGAAGATGAAACCTGCAAGACCACAAAAAAGCATCAAACCCTAAAAAAGAAAAATACAAATGAAGGGGTCAGAATGACCTCTGCTACCACAATGGTGGACTTAGTAACTAATCGATGCACTACATCTCAGACTTGATGTAGTTCTATGTGAAAGTGTGTGCAATCATTCCCTAGGTTTCTCTTATGTTAGTCGCACTTTGTGAAGTAGCAAGCAATAACTAGATGTAAAAAATGTAGAAGAATGGTGGATGGCATAGAATAGAATCCTCTCCTATTCTTGTGTGATGTAGATGAACCAGCCTTGTCCTTCATGATGGAGCTAAGTGAATGCAAATGATCTCTAAATTCTTTAGATGAATGCAATGCTAGGTGGATTATAGTAGTGACTAGTGTTTGGTCCCTCATTATGGTCTCATAACTTTATATTTATAGGGTTCTCTTGATCTAATTTCATAATTAACCCCAAAATGGTTGACCACTAAACAGATAAGAAGTTGAAATGGCTAGAAAGTGCCCAAAAAGTGATGGGAAAGTTCAAAAAGGATTGGAGTGCCCCTGGTGGGGCCAAGACACCCCAATACTAGCCTAAGAACCCAAGTCGAAGCTAAAATGATACAAACTGATGAAAGATGGTTGGGCATGCGGGTGCAAGAGGTCGAAGATGATGAAAGAAAAAAAAGTAAGATGGCCAAAAGACGGGGGTTAATTAGTAATTTCTTCCCTCAAAAACCTTCTAAATAGTAGTATGAGACTGGGACTAAAAAATCCCTAAAGTGCATGATTTTTTGTCTATATTTACCCCCACTTTATGGTAGTGAGTAGAAATCTCAGTAATATAAAGTAGATAGAGATGCGTACCTGATGTCCATGAAGATTGTAGTAGAAAGTTCACTGAAGGACTAGGAAAAAGCATGGAATGACAAAAAGATGATGGGGCATGGAAAATAAAGATGAAAAATCACAAGAAAAAGGTGATAAGAGTGAACCTAGGGTGGAAACAAGTGTGTAGTTTCCGATGTGTTTTATGTACTTGCATGGTTAGTATGGTGTGTGCTACCGAAAAATGTTGTTGCTAACGTTGTTGTTTTTGTTGCCCCCATTTGACTACACATTTCTCATACAACCGGACCTGCAAGGAGAAAATGATCAATTAGTCAAATATGTATGTATGTATGTGTAAAAATGTAATGTAAAATATGCATGCATATATACCTAAAAGTATGTAAATCTGAAATATGTAAATGAAAAAGTGTAAATGGAACATGTGCACCTGATCCATGTCGAGAGAAAGAGGGTATAAAAGGATATCCTGTACTACCGATTTTTTTTTGGGAGATCTAATGTTATAGGCTGAAGAAGTATAGTGATGAATTCTTGTATCCTCCAACCTTTAACTACTTCCCTAAATGTGTGTGAAGAGATCTTTATATGTCCTAGTTTTTTGGGCAATCCGATGCTAGTTGTAGAAGAAGTATTAGGAGGAATTTTGTTGTATCCTCCAACCATTAACTGTTCCCCCAAATGCTAAGGAAAACCATCTCCTGTAAAATCCACTGTGTATGGGGTTTGTAGAATGGTCTGACCCCACTCATTGTATGTAACCCACAATGCCAAGGGTGAAAATTACATTGAACTGAACCAGTATAGAAGTGTTTTATAGTCAGTAAACCTTAAATGATTCCCCCCTCCTTAGTGGAGCTTGTGATGTCACTGATAGGAGAATGCAGCCCCAAAATATGACCGACCACATGAACTTTGAAACTCTACCCTTCAGGGGGAAGGGAAATGTGCTTAGTAGAAACCAAGGTACGCACAAACAAGAGGATAGTCAAAGACAAGTGTTATTACAAACAAACATACATGTATAAAGAAAAGTGTAAGCTACCAAACAATGTGTAAGCTAGAAAGAAACATAGTAATGTAAACATACAAGCAGAAAAAGTAAGCCAAACAAATATGGTTACAAACATGGGACATCAATCACGATGTCACAAGACATGCAAGGCCATCATGGCCGCATACAAAAAAAAAGTGTGCACACCAAACATAGGGAAAGGCCCGTAGGAATGAACAAACAATAACATACAGTTTAACAAACAAGTATGGAAGCCAATATCCCTACATAACCAATGTTTCACATGAAGCACCCGTTAGCATGTTAGAAATATAATTAGTATGTCAAAAGAATATATAACCAAGTAATGTAAAATGCTAAGTAAAAAATGAAACAATATCACTTTTGAGAGAAGAATGTGGATGCCCCCAGTGACCAGTGTAGGAAGGGTAGAAGGTGAGCTTCTAAGATGCATGTAAGAGACCTGTATTTGCAATCACAACTATCCAAATGTGTGAAAACAAATTTTTATATGGTATAGATAAATGGCATACAAGATATCTAACTAGCATGTGTAATAAAGATACCATTGACAAACAGATGTAAGAAAGAGTAAAAGCAACCATAATATGCAGTATGTTGTGGATGGATGGAATGTAATGCAATATGGATGGTAGGATCCGCATGCCCCCTGAGTGAATGGAAATTTATGAAATGAGGTTCATTTGATTTTCTCCCTCAGTGGTTAAGAATGAACCGTAAACGAGAGTGCATTCCGGGAAAATTTTTTTTAGTTGAATAGTGTCTGTGGGTGTGTCTAGCACATTGTGGATGAGTGGTATGAGTAGTGATGGATGATATGCGAATTAGAAGAGATGCGCATGAATATATAGCCTACGCATATACCAGGGACAAAATGAATGTATGAGTGATTAGTTACCCCTAAGATGTATCACTACAAAATGTTAGAGGAAGTGATGATGTATCCTATAGTGTGTGTCACTACAAGATGAATAGTAGGGAGTGGTGATGTAGCCTAAAGCATATATGACTACAAGATGATAGAGTAAGTGAGGATTTATTCTATAATATGTGTCACTATCCTAAAAATGTCACATTATGAAATGTTGAATGATAAATGCATGATGAATGTAAGCTTCGTTTGATTTATAAACCCTCAACATTTGAGTATGGACCGAGGAACTAAAGTGTGTCACATGGTATTTAGTGCAGTGTGTAGAATATCATGTAGTATAAGTAATTAATATTACAAATGATCATGTGATGTATATGTAGTGTATAGTATTAAATGCAATGTGCGTAGTGTTCCTAAGAGCGTATAGTATGTAGGATGCAATGCTATGTGAGTATGATGAAGACTAGTATGATGTATAAATATGCAAACATTGAAATGATATGGACTAATGTAGGAATGTGTGAAATGTGATGGTGGTGTTAAGGGCAGTGTGTGGGGGTTTATGTAGTAAGCCCTCACATGAAATGTGAATTAGAAGCCAAGGTGTGTCATCAGGTAATAATGATGTTACAATGTGTGATGAATATGCCTATGTGAGGATATGAATGTATAACTATGCAAAAATGAAAAATAATTTGATGCTAATATGAACGGGGGATTTATGAATGATATGCCACCTAATTGCATGATGGTGCATATATTGTTCGATAAATGATGTATGAAGGTGGTGAAGTATCATAACTTTTGTAAGATTGATTTAGTAATGGGATAAATAATGAGAAATGTATAGGATGTGTGACGAGTGATAGATGATTATAGATGTATGTATGTATGAGTGGTTATGTAATGGATAGATATATGAATGTAAGGTGAAATGAGGTTCTTAATCTTAGCAAACCCCTCAATACTCATATAAGAACCATAAGAATATGATTGTGTCATCAAGGGGATAGAGTGACAAGATACACCTACCAAAGACCAAGTTTGCGTTTAGTGGTGGAATCATATTAGAAAAAAGTAACAATATGTAATTATGGTGGAATTTTTAATGTGTCATGATCTCTAGTATGAGAAGTTCTTTGAAAAAAGGAATTGGTTGTAGCTTAATACTGGAAGGAGGCCAAGTTGCATTAACTTTTAAGGGAATCCGTAGGTGGACTTGGTCTAAGATAAAGACTTATTAGTAGAGATTGTGAAACTAATTTTGGTAGGTGTGACTTGGTGATTCATAAAAGCGGTAGGAGGAGATGGTGAAACTAATTGTGATAGGTTTTTTGTAGGAGGTGCTTGAGTAACATTGGCTGATGCTCATTAGACTATACGAATCGGATTAGGAACCCAATGGGATGTTCATTTGTATTAGAAGTGTGTAGCAAATTAAATAATCCTTGACACTCGTATGTTAATATTCATGGTACAGTTGGAATCATTGTATAGGTCCATTAGTTTGATGATAATTACATATGGGATGACCCTTAATATGGTTGCTAACAATTAAACGAAATAGGAAGGTAGGAAGTAGAGTGCTTAACTAATGACTAAGGAGTGGATAAGAATGTCCATGGTGCATAGTATGAGGCTCAAATATGAGGGCCCGGGAAATGACATGTCTTGAGGTTAGATAGATGACATGTAGTGAACTAGATTGCATATAAGATGTAGAAGGAACACATACATGTAATAAAGAAAAGTGGAAGCTACCAACAATGTGGAAGCTAGCAAGAAACATAGTATGTAAACATACAAGCACAAACAGTAAGCCAAACAAATCTGTTAGCAAACATGGGCATCATCAACGATGTCACAATTTACTGCAAGGCCATCATGGCCGCATACCAAAAAAAGGTGGCCACACCAAACCTAGGAAGGATGCCCGTAGGAATGAACAAACAATAACGCTACCAGTTTAACAAACAAGTAACTTGGCAGCCAATATCCTACCTAACCAATGTCTTTCACATGAAGCACTCCGTTAGCATGTTAGAATTAGTAGTATGGCAAAAGAGAATCTAACCAAGTAATGTGAAATGGCTAGTAAAAAATGAAACATATCACTGTTCAGATGAATGTTGGATGCCCCCCAGTGGACCAGTGTAAGGAATGGGTAGAAGGTGACTTCTGAGTGCATGTACGAGACCTGTTTATTTGCAAATCAAACTATCCAAATCAATGTTTGAAAACAAATTTTTATATGGTAGAGATAAATGGCAATACACTAATTATCTACCTATCATGTGTAAAAGATACCATTGACAAACGCTGTAAGAAAGAGTACAAGCAACCATAATAAGTCATTAGGTTTTTGATGATGGACATGTAATGCAATATGGATGGTAGAGCCGCATGCCCCCTGAGTGAATGAAATTTATGAAATGAGGTTCATTTGATTTCTCCCTCAGGGTTTAAGACATGATCCGTAAACGAGAGTGTCAATCATCGGGAAATGGTTGAATATTGTGTGTTGTTCTAGCACATTGTGCATGATATGTATGGCGTATGATGACATGATCAGGCGTATATAGAAGAGATGTGCATGAATCTTATAGCCTAAGCATATACCATGACAAAATGAATGTATGAGTGATTATTTAACCCTAAAGCATGTATCACTACAAAATGTTAGAGGAAGTGATGATGTACCTCACCACGTGTGGTCACACATAGTGAATAGTAGGGAGTGGTATTAGCCTAAAGCATCTATGAACTACAAGATGATAGAGTGTGACAGGATTATTCTATATATGTTGCTCACTATTCCTAAAAATGTCACTTTGAAATGTAATGATAAATGCATACTGAATGTAAGCTTCGTTGAATTTATAAACCCTCAACATTTGATTATGGACCAGGAACTAAAGTGTGGGCCACATGGTATTTATGCAGTGTGTAGAATATGCATGGTATTTAAGTAATTAAATATTACAATATCATGTGATGTATATGTATTTGTGTATAGTATAAATGCAATGTGCGTAGTTTTTTCCTAATCTATAGTATGTAGATGCATCTATGTGATAATTATGAGACTAGTATGACTGTAGAAATATGCAAACCGTTGAAATGATATGTATAAGTAATGTGTGAAATGTGATGTGTGGTGTCCGATAGTGCATGTGTGGGGTTTTATTGTTAGTAGAGCCCTCAACAGAAAGTGTGAAGCGAGCACAGAGTGTGTCACAGGTAATAATTGATGTTACAATGTGTGATGAATTGCCTATGTGAGCGCTATGATGTCTAACTATGCAAAATGAAAAATTATTTCGATGCTAATATGAAAGCTGGATTTATATGAATGAATGCCCCTATTGCATGATGGGTTGCATATGATTGGTTCGATAAATGATGTATGAAGGTGGTGAGAGCATAACTTTTGTAAGATTGATTTATCGTCTGGATAAATAATGAGAAATTGTATATATGTGTGACGAGTGATAGATGATGTCATAGATGTATGTAATGTATGAGTGGGTTATGTAATGGAAATATATGAATGTAAGGTGAAATGTGAGGTTCTTATCTTAGCAAACCCCTCAATACTCATATAGAACCATAGAATATGATTTGTGGTCCAGCAAGTGGAAGAGTGACAATATCGCGCTACCAAAGCCAGTTTGGCGTTTAGTGGTGGAATCATATTAGAAAAAAGTAACAATATGTAATTATGGTGGAATTTTTAATGTGTCATGATCTCTAGTATGAGGATCAGTTTCTTTGAAAAAAGTAATTGGTTGTAGCTTATACTTGAGAGGAGGCCAAGTTGCATTAACTTTTAAGGGAGGTTCCTGGGTTGACTTGGTGATAAGATATTAACGACTTATTAGTATATGATTTTGAACTAATTTTGTAGGTGATTGACTTGTGGTCATACTAAGGCTGAGTAGGAGAGATGGTGAACTTTAATTGTGAATAGGTTTTTTCTTATGAGGTCGCTTGTGAGTAACTTGGCCTGATTCTCTTATATATACGCAATGAATCGGATTAGTACAACCCATGGGATTTAGCATTTGTATTACCGAAGAATGTTGTGTATTCAATTCAATAATCCTTGACACTCGATATGTTTAATTATTCATGGTAAAGTTTGGAACTCATTGTCATTATGTCCATTAGTTTGATGATAATTACAATATGGATGACCTTAATATTTTGCTAACCAATAAAGATAATAGTAATGAGTAGAAGTAAGTGATACCGAATGCACAAGGAGTTGATACAGCATGTCATGTCTTGCATAGTAATTACTTTCTCAAATATGATAGGCTCCCGGAATGAACATTCTTGAGTTAATAGAATGACATGTACAGTGAACATAGATTGCAATATAAGATGTAGAGGAACAACAAACAGGTGATTGAGAAGCACATAGCTGTTGAATTCAGATTTGAGAAGATAATAGATCATTGGTTTCATAGTTCGTATAAATTTCTTGAAACACAAAGATGAAGTTAAAGCTTGACATCGAGTCAATAGGGGTGATTAGATTGGAGGATCAACTGTTTGGTAAATAGTAGACAAACGAGCATAGTAAATTCGTTCTGTTTGGTGGCGATTCAGCATAAATTACTTGATGTCTCAAGATTTTTGTAAACAATTTGGAATTAGATTCTCTTAAGTACATCAAATAAAGAAACTTGACCGATGATAGAGGAAAAATGAGGATCCTAAGCATGAAAGACACGGGGTTCACTAAAATGATTAGCTAAAAATGGGGAAATATGTGTAGTTAATATAATATAGAACAACATGTAAATATAGTAAATAAATGCAGTAAATGACTATGAGAAAGGACCCAAGTAACTAATCTAATGAAAATAGAAACCCTAATATGCAAGAGAAGTATGGAAATGACTTAGATGATTTGAGGATCTCAACATGGGTGGCAGTGACTATGTCACCAAGTGACTTGGAAACAATGAGAAGTAGGAAATGATTTGTAAATGCTCTTAAAAGTATGGTCATCTGACAGCTTACCTATCCCTGAAGTGGAGCAACGTAACCTGGAGAGGGACTGGAGCACCTGTGGGCACTTTGGTCAGCAATATGAGTTATATGTAGGAGGTCCAAAACTAAGTTTCACGGGTTTGGTAGGTTGTCTGAAACCCTCGTTGTTCATCACGTTAACTTAACTTTACTACTCCAAGTGTCGTTGATAATCCAAGATGATAGAAAGACATGTAAGAAACCACAAGAAGAATAAAAAACCCTTAAAAAAGAAGATGAAAATGAATGGTGTCTCAGAACATGCTCACTTCGACTTGACCTCACTACCACACCCGTGGCCTACTAACTGAGTGTTGGCACTACATTTCAGACCAAATATAGGTTCTAGTTTGTATGTGCATCATGTTCCAAGAGGGAAGCTTATTCCCAGTTGCACTTTGTGAAGTAACAAACAATAACTAGATGTAGAAAAATGTAGTATAATAGCGGATGGAATAGAATAAAATACCTTCATATGCTTGTGTGATGTAGATGAACTAGCCTTGTCCTTTGTGATGGAACTAAGTTAATGTAATGACTCCAATGCCTTAGTGACTGCAATCGTAGGTGATGATTAGTGAATAGCGGCTTGTTCCCCATTATGGTTATCATAACTTTATAGTTTCATAAAAATAAATGCCATATATAAAGTTGGATATAATTATTACGGTACCTTCTATCTCCCCCACCCCCCCTCCTCCACGCCTTCTCCACCCCTCCCCCTCTCCCTCCCCCCACCTCTCCCTCTCCCCCTCCCATCTCTCTCATCAAGCCCTACCCCCATCCCCCTCCTTTCTCGTCCCCCTCCCTCTCTCGTCCCCCCGGCTCTCCTCCTCTCCTCTCTCCGCGCTTGCCTCCAATAATCAACATAAAAAAAATAGCTTCTCTTGCTCTCCTTTCATATTAACTTGCACTGGTCCGACCATCAACCGATAGAGCTCAACTGGCTGGGGGGGGACTAACGTGCCCAAAAAATGGTGGGAAGGTTCAAATGGTCAGAGCATCCGGGTGGGTACCATCACCCATGGGCACCCTAGTCCTGCTTGGGTGCCTCCACCATATATCAAATGATGCAAAATGAAAAAATCGCGACTGGGCATGTGGAGTGCAAGGGTCAGGATGACAAAAGAAAACAAAGTAAGATGGCCAAAATATGGGGTTAATTTATCTTCTTCTCACTCAAAACCTTCTAAATAGTAGTATGAGACTGGGACTAAATAATGCCTAAAGTTCATGATTTTGTGTCTACACAATGCATAATGTCTTTGTATATATATAATTGTAAATGATAAAGACCAAGCCTCCATGTGAACGGTATGTGTATCCAATGCACTTTGACGTAAATGCAGATAAGGATTCACACTTTTAAATATATTTCCTATAATATAGGAAGAATTTTATACCTCTAACCCTCTCCTCCATCTATGTAGTTATTCATACCAAACCACTCCCCGATTGGTTATAAGTTGTTTTATATAACCAAATTACTAACATATTTTTACGAACTTACCTTAACATAAGAATACTTACCTTATATTAAGTATTTACTTACACACCATATATGTGAGTCCACTACCATAGTTCCTCCCTACGCAGATTACTCAACCAAACATTATATTTGAACATTTTGAACTATTTTGCAACTATCATATTATCAACATCATCATGTATACATTTTTGGATAGAGTCGCCAAGAACTATTTTATTTGTTTGATCCAAAATACTAAGATATATATTTTTAACATATTTAAGAGGTTTATGATATAATTTATTTTGAATGTTGTTTGAATCTATTTTGTGGTCAATATTGACACAATCATCTTGAGCTATTGTAAAAAAAAAAAAAAAACATTTTATCCAAACCCTTATTCAATTCTTTAATTGATCTATTAAGTTCATGGACTATATGTCCATATGAAACATAATAGTACATTAATGAAGAAATAACACTACTCCAGGCCTCTTGTAGATCAAATTATCTTTATATATTGTTTTATACTTATAAATAATAAGAACTCCATTCATGTCTAATGTTAGAAGGTGTTTTCATAAGCTTACCTTTATTTCTCCATGTCAATATAAACTATGCATTATTGCTACTTTATAACATTATATTATTTTTATTAGATTTTTCACTCCAAAAAGGTGGATAATTTACTAATGATAACCATATAACACAATTTTACATAATCTTTGAAGGTGGGTCTACTTTTTCAACATGTACAATGTAATATAAATCAAGTAAATATAAATCTAAGACTCAAAATTCGCTTAACTAACTCTTCTTTGTCTATATATAATAGAAATTAATATACAGTTCAAATTAAAAGTACCTTTAAATATATATATTATGAGTTTCTACTTCAATTCCTTACTTTTATCATATCTATAATATGTTATAAACACCTAATTATAATATACTTCATATGCTCTATTACAAATTATATCCATTAGAAATATTTATGATCATTACTCACCATCTAGTACTAGATTTTATTAATTAGAGGCTTGAAATCATTGTTAACACAGAAGGTACACATAAATAGCCAATGTAATCATATTTTGATTAAAACTTGATGATGAACCCTACGAACATTATCCCTAATATTAAAAATTTGACTCCCCCAAGATCAAAACCTTTTCTCATCCTCAATACAATCTTGGATGAAGAACATACCAAAGTATTGAAATAAAATAGCTTACACTCGGTTTGTATGTAATTTTAATCAACTAATATGAGAAGCTAACCTATTATCAACCACCCAAAAATTGACATGTACAATAAGGATAATAGAGTGCCTCCTTTACCCAAATTCCTAGCTAATTTTGTGGTAGATTAGTGTTGGTAAAATAAAAAACTACTTATCATTTATATAATTTTAAAATTAGATAACTTAAAACTTTGAAAAGATATTTGAGAATCTGGTTCATTAGTGTACATTCAAATAAATCAAATTCCTCCAACTAGGCGGTGTTCCATTGTTTTAATTGCTATAGTGTTGCATTCTCATGATTAGTGCTTTGGTCTCTAATGGTATATGTTTATTTATAATGGGGATGATATTTTTATCTAACTATATGACTTATCTAAATTTCCCATATACTAATTCACCACACTCATCCATATCCTTGATATTTTCCATCATAACGGAATTTTCTCCTGTACTACTTACTACTTTGCCCCTAGCCTCTGACCACTACTCCTTAGTGCCAAAAAGATAAAATATCAAGATATAAAGCTTGATTAAATTTTCTATTAAATGGAAACTAGTTCTTATTTTTAGTTGGTTTAATTTTTAGTATGTAAAATAAGTCACCACATCACCCAAATCTTACCTTATTTCACCTACTTGTGTCATTACCTTCTTTCTTTTCTCTATTTTTTCTTATTGATATTGATAATTTCTGATGGTTTATTGTTTCATCACAGATCTATTGTTTTTCAACACTCTTATGTGTCATATGAGTAAAAAGGTTTGTGACTATTTCCTCTAACCTTCAGTGATATCATCAATTCCCTTCTCCATGGATTCCTCAAAAAAGTACTACATAACCCCTAGTTTCATCTAATTTCAATGTACACTATTGTATAGGCCATTACCTACCTGATTTTTAAAATGGGTTACATCTCACTTGTGAAGCATCACCTTGAAAATAATGCATTATAGTTATTAGGGGTTGCTGGATTAACTCTCCATTTCTATGTTGATTTCATTTTGGGAGAGATATAATTTTTCTTCTCTACTTATTCTTTTTCCTTTTTGGTGGCTTTAAGTTTTCCCTCTACAACCTTCTCAATAACATGTATTTATTCTTCCATTAGCATGTTCCTCTCGGAGGATTTATTTTCAATGGCCTCTTATTAGGTGGATTTCTTCTATTCATGTATTTATTCTTCCATTAGCATGTTCCTCTCGGAGGATTTATTTTTGATGGCATCTTCTTAGGTCCATTTCTCCTATTCAAGCCTTGCTTTCAAAACCTTTGTAACTTGATCTTCCTCTTAATTATTTTTATCCTTTTAGTTTAATTTTAGCCTCTATTACAAACTCTTTTTGTTTATTCCTTCTCATTTTTATTTTATTCTACTTTAAACTTCTCATATTTCCTTTATCTTCTTCTACCCCCTGATCTTTTTCTATATCTTGTTGAGCCTCAAGGATTTCTTACGTTTATCCTCTTCTTACATTTTTTTATTTTCCTTTTTAATTTTTGTGTTCCCGTTGGATATCCTACTTAATATTAACTCGAGAATTCCTCAAGTCTTTTTTATAACCTCTTGTTTTTTTGTTTGTTTTTGGTTTT
This sequence comes from Taxus chinensis, assembly GCA_019776745.2. NCBI lineage: Eukaryota > Viridiplantae > Streptophyta > Pinopsida > Cupressales > Taxaceae > Taxus > Taxus chinensis. The sequence goes on from CM034151.1 coordinate 176,762,168, forward strand.
TTTCTTTCCCCCCCCCTTTTTTTTTTCTTACATTTCCCAATTTTTGCAAGGCTCTTTCCCCTCTTAGTGTTTTCAAAATGTTTCCTTTCATTTATTTATACAAATATGCATTATTAAGTTTGTGTTTATATTTTCTTCTACTTCCCCTCAAGTGTAGTTTTTGTCTAGGAAAATTTAGATGATTTTGGCAGCTTGGTTTTTGTTTATCCATGCTCTTGTGCTTCCCTTCAACTTGAATGACATAAAATTTCATTAACTATGCTAAACATTTAAAAAAACTTTGAAAAGATATTTGAGAATCTGGTTCATTAGTGTACATTCAAATAAATCAAATTCCTCCAACTAGGCGGTGTTCCATTGTTTTAATTGCTATAGTGTTGCATTCTCATGATTAGTGCTTTGGTCTCTAATGGTATATGTTTATTTATAATGGGGATGATATTTTTATCTAACTATATGACTTATCTAAATTTCCCATATACTAATTCACCACACTCATCCATATCCTTGATATTTTCCATCATAACGTGATTTTATCTGTACTACTCCCCTAGCTCTATGACCTACTACTCTTATGTGCATAAAAATATAAAATATCAAAATATAAAGCTTGAATTAAATTTTCTATTAAATGGAAACTAGTTCTTATTTTTAGTTGGTTTCATTTTTAGTATGTAAAATAAGTCACCACATCACCCAAATCTTACCTTATTTCACCTACTTGTGTCATTACCTTCTTTCTTTTCTCTATTTTTTCTTATTGATATTGATAATTTCTGATGGTTTATTGTTTCATCACAGATCTATTGTTTTTCAACACTCTTATGTGTCATATGAGTAAAAAGGTTTGTGACTATTTCCTCTAACCTTCAGTGATATCATCAATTCCCTTCTCCATGGATTCCTCAAATACTACACATATTTTCATCTAATTTCAATGTACACTATTGTATAGGCCATTACCTACCTGATTTTTAAAATGGGTTACATCTCACTTGTGAAGCATCAACCCTTTTGAAAAATATGCATTTCATAGTATGTAGGGGTTTGCTTGTGATTAACTCCATTTCTATGTTGATTTCATTTTGGGAGAGATATAATTTTTCTTCTCTACTTATTCTTTTTCCTTTTTGGTGGCTTTAAGTTTTCCCTCTACAACCTTCTCAATAACATGTATTTATTCTTCCATTAGCATGTTCCTCTCGGAGGATTTATTTTCAATGGCCTCTTATTAGGTGGATTTCTTCTATTCATGTATTTATTCTTCCATTAGCATGTTCCTCTCGGAGGATTTATTTTTGATGGCATCTTCTTAGGTCCATTTCTCCTATTCAAGCCTTGCTTTCAAAACCTTTGTAACTTGATCTTCCTCTTAATTATTTTTATCCTTTTAGTTTAATTTTAGCCTCTATTACAAACTCTTTTTGTTTATTCCTTCTCATTTTTATTTTATTCTACTTTACTTTCATATTTTTCCTTATCTTCTTCCTACCTCTTATCTTTTTTCTATATCTTGTTGAGCCTCAAGGATTTCTTACGTTTATCCTCTTCTTACATTTTTTTATTTTCCTTTTTTATTTTTGTGTTCCCTTGGATTATCCTACTTAATATTAACTCGAGACTTTCAAGTCTTTTTTATAACCTCTTGTTTTTCCTTTTTTTTTTCTTTCTAGTTTTCCAATTTTTGCAAGGCATCTTTCCCCTCTTAGTGTTTTCAAAATGTTTCATTTCATTTATTTTATACAAATATTCATTTTATAGTTGTGTTATATTTTCTACTTCCTCAAGTGATAGTTTTGTCTAGGAAAATTTAGATGATTTGGCATCTTGTTTTAGTTATCATGCTCTTGTGGCTTCCCTTCAACCTTGAATGACATAAAATTTCATTAATATGCTAAAACATTTAAAATATACTTTAGAGTATATAGTGTGTCTTTCATATAATTCATTATTACTTCAATGATCCACATTTTCTCTAAAGGATGTGCATGATCATAATAATTGGCTACCACTTTGTCTAATTTGTTATGGCTTCAAATATTATTTCTTCTTCTTCCTCCTCTTCCAATGACTGACATTCATCTCCTTCCATTACTTCACCATCATCACATTCCTCTTATTTATTTTTCGGCCCCTTCATAATGACCTCCATTTTTTCCACCTATTTTTTGACTTGTTGATTTAATGTGAAATGATTTAAAGTGTAGGGAAGGGGATTTAAATACTTTTACTTGATTTGATTTTAGATAAGTATTAGAAATAAGATATATATTTAGATTAATTAATTCACACTAGTATATAAATTATAATATATTTATATAAATTTGTACCATACATCAATTGAAATAAATGCTAAAAAGAAGATAAAAATTAGATCTAATTACTTATTCCACTAGTCTAGAATCTAATCTAAAAGTGAAAAAATGATGAAACCATTGGAAGTTTGTTAGAGATAAAAAAAATTCATATTCTATAAGTGTGCACTGAGCTAGGAAGAAATTATTACTAGATAAAAAAAACCATTTAGAAGTTTCAAACTTGTTTATAAGTTCCATTCAAGAATATGTTGGAATTTTGTAACTTTTCATTCGTATGTGATTTAATAGAATATTCTTGTCTGTGAAATATTAGGCTTCAAAAACGCACAAAACCTTATGTAATAATCTAAAATGACCTCAAACCCTAACCATGGGTAAAACATTTTTAAAACTGTTAGTGTTTTGGTTGAAGTGTAATTCATACACTACTTATGCCAACACTACTTTGAAAAGGTCTCAAACTACACATAGTTCTCCACCTAGAGATGTGATATCTATATGAATGCAAATATCTTTGATAATTTGTTCACTTGATAACAATTTGTAAATATTTTCTTTCCTATAATTGAATTGTCTTTGGTTTAAGAAGCTTGACTCTAGAACTTTCTTTTGAGTGATTTACACATGTCTATAGGCTTCTCTTTTAATATGTGTGGTGATTTATGGAGATTTAGAAGATATTTGAGTTCTTTTTAAACAATTTGAACGTGAGAGTGTTGGATGATGTCAATTGATTAAATGAGTGTGTGTGACTTACTTATATATGGTTTTGTAGGTATAATTTTATACTAAGGCTAACCCATGAGAAATTGATGCCAATCTTAGCTCTACTCAAATCTTGAAAAATCTTTTTTCATTCTCATTCTCTTTTCTCAAAACTTGTTTCATGACTCTTCTTAGTTCTATAATTCAATATCACAAGTAACTCACAACTCCTATAACTATCATTGAACTTAAAACAACAACTTCATGTTTAGAAGAAAATACAGTTTCATTAGTAGATATGATCCTTCATACTCCTTGTTCCAACATGCAAAAACATCTGTATGGATTCCTTTCATATTTATTTACATTGATTCCTCATCATTAGATCGTATCCAACTAGATGAAATTAGTATTCACTACTAGCTTCATCAAGTATTAGTTCCTATGCATCCACTCATTCCATGTTCTTGCCTCGATTAGGTTCTAGTTATTCTCTTGGCTTCAATATTTCTTAAATTCTAATTGTCTTGGGGTAGTGATCATATAAATTTTACAATTGATATCAAGTGCTCTTACTTGAGCCTTAAGCCACATATAATCTTTGATTTGATCTATCAACTAAATTAATAAAGAAATATTAAATAATATTATCTTGTAGGTCTAAGATTTATCTCTACTAAAGTTTTTTTCACCAAGATAGTGATTTTAGGATTCTAGTCACTGTAATAGCCCCTATTGATTGATCCTAAAACATATATAAAATTCTCTTAAGTTTTCTTTTTGTCGCAGATTGAAGAAACTCAAAATGACATGATTATTACCTTTAGGCTTGACTACGATTGTGATCATGACAGTAAATCCCCAAAACATTTATAGTCACCTTTATAATGTTCAAGACACCTAATTCTTACAATTTTTGACCTTTAAAACATCAAAATTTACTTAAATTACATTTCTAGCTGTTACTCTGCATATTCCCTTGTCTCTCGAAATTTCTGTCAGAGAGATCTCTGTCGACACGTGATAATTTTCTCTGAAACTTCATGGATATATTTATTTATTGGGGAAGAGAGTTTTTGAAGATTTGAAGGAATTTCATTGAGCAATTTAAGAGATATTTGATTCCTTAGATCTATCCTGTGATTAAACAATTGACTATAAAAACCTTGTTTGAAATTGTCAAGAGCCAAACAAAATTCCGTTGTGCTTCTAAACACATCACTCACCTATTCGAGGTAACAACAAGGTAATTTAGTGATGATTTCCAAACTATGGGGTTTCAAGCCCACTTCCCATTCAAAAAACCTCATGGACAGTCACACTTAACAAGAAAAATATGCATAAAACCCTGCAACCAGAAGTATATTCTCATTAACAAACTTACACACATTTTATACATATGGATATACACTACATATCTCATTACATTAAATTAATGATCAAAATAAGGATCATTGACTGAAAACACCTCCCTAAATTTCTTCCTAAATTGACTAATTCCTCCCTATAAACACTCAACTAAGTCCTAAAGAATCTCAACAAGATACAAAAAAAGAAATATTACAATTTTTGTCCTATCACACTCAACTAACTCATGCATGACAATATATACTATCTACAACATATCTTATAGAGATTTGATTTAGGAAAAATCACTTATTCCATCTATTTCACTCACTAAAAGCTATGTACAACTCATTTCACTCACTAAAATCTATGCACAACTCATTACAAATCCTTTTACTTTTGTAATTACAATTCACACACCTATTTGAATGTTAATAGGCCAAGATAGACGGAAAATAACTACATATCTCTCTAACCATAATCGTCTTAAGAAACTTTCTCTCATGTAATGATGCTCTTGCATCATAAATGCACCGAACCACAAAAGATATAAATTTGAGAAAATAAATGTTGGGAATTTTGGGATGACACCCCCAATTTCAGACAACTATTTGGTGATTCGGTCCCTACATGTAATATTTTTCAATTGGAGATTCAATTTTTTTGAAATAATGGATACAAAAAATTGGAGTAATATACTATTTTGGATTGATAAAAGTGTTTCTATGAGTGAATAAGTAGCAAGATGAGGATATAGAATCTTACAATATAAATAACATATATTAATTGAGCTCATAATATGCAAACAAGTCATGATTTAGAGATTAACCTAATAGTTCCATTATCAAGTAATTAATTTCCAATTTTAGGAATCTAGATATTACCCCCCCCTATTTAAGCTAGGAAATATACCAGAGTGTGTAGGCATAATTTTTATTTTCACAAGGTGCTTGAATTTTTTGAGTTTTTAAATGATCTCAAATGTGAAACTTACAACATAGAGTGCAATCAACATCAATATAAAGAATTTAACTTTACCTCAACAATTGTGATGAGTCATGTAAATTCCCTTTTATAAACACATCCTCATCTGTACTTTTGTTAATTCAGTGAAGCTATGTCTTTGTATTTCCTAGTTATAATGTTGAACACTATCATCATAACTTGAACTTATGGTATGAATATTGATTAATAAAGTTATGACTTGTCTGCAGCCAAAGAAGATAACCTACAACAAAGGAGCCATGATTATAAATATCTCTTGGGAATGTGGAGAATGACACTCCAAGTCTGTACATGTCATGGAAGAGGCAGTTATAAATAGGAACATGAGAACTAAAGATAATTCAATAATAGATTTGACTGCTCATTACAACTCACTAGAGAACTAATTGATCAGTTAAATATGTGATTTCAGGAACTTGACGGTTATTTGAGTTGTGTATTTGATATTTGGACAACTATTAGTTAGTTTTATTGCATGTGTTTAACTCTTGTTATTCTGTTTAAGATCTTCCACTTATTTCATTGAATATCTTTTACTTAGTCTTTCGAACTCATAGTTGAACTCTTCTTTTCACATTTCACTATATTTGAGGAGTATAAGAGAAAGATATTAATGCTATAAATGTATGTAGAGATCAATATGGAGAATTAGAGAATACAGAGTACGTAGATATATATTTTTCTTTTGTTCCTAGATGTAATATTCATGCCAATTCATTAAAAAAATTGAGTTATGTTTAGTCGATTTTAGTTATAATCCTTAGTAGGGATTAACACCAAAGGTAGGGCCCACTTGTGGTTTGCTAAACCTCCATAGTTTTGTTGCTATGTTTCATTTCATTATTAGGCTAGAAAGTAATTTCCCTCTTTATCTGTATTTTGAATTTACAATATTTACTTTCAATCAAAGTGTTAGAATCCATTTAATTTCATTTCTGAGTTTTGTTTCAAGCATTGTACTTTCAAGCTTCATTGTTTTAAGTATAGTAGTGACAACTATTTTCTTTCCATACCTCCTAAATGCTTTCTAACTGTGAATAAAGCACTGACATTATAGAAATTTTGCATCGCTTGGTTTTATGATTAAATGAATGTGAATTAGTGAACAACATATTAATTACTACAAGCTCATTTGTACCATCATTTTTGGCACCGTTTCCAGGCATACTTCGAAGTTACAAGGTTTTTGAGAAGTTTTACATTTCTTAGAAAAAAATTAGGTTTAGGAAATTCCACCTTCAAACCCCCCCATTAATTTATGTTGAGTGAGTTAAGTAGTTGATGCATGCATCATCCAAGAGATGTCCATGGTAGATTCTTACCCAATCCACAAGTAGCACAGATTTCTATATCTAATTCTGAAGAAGACATATCTTCCTTTGTATTAGGTTTGATAATAGAAGATCACTCTCCAAGTGAGACTTCTAAGGCTCTTCCTGATCAGATAGACATGGTAGAAGACGTAAAACAAAATGTTGAAGACATGGAAAATACCTTTAAGTTTCCCATTTCCAACAATGATGAGCTTACTGCTATGAAGAATATTTCTCCATCAGCCATGCCTAACTTTCATGGATCCATAAATGAAGACCCAAACATCTTTTTGTTTGAGTTTTAGGTATTATACAATAGGTATGATTATACCACTGATGCACATAAACTAAATTTGTTCCCTACTACACTCAAAGATGTAGCCTTGAGATGCTTCATGTGTTTAGGAAGAGATGTTGTTACCACCTAGGCACAAATGCAGGAGAAGTTTCTCACTAACTACCAGGACTACTATAGGTCAAGTAGCAGAGAAGGTGATGAAATATTCAAGATGGAGTAGAAGGAGGATGAACCACTAGAAGACTATCTAGAAAGATTCATGTTCTACGTTCAAATGATAAGGAACACAAGACTACCTCATGAATCTCTCAAATTAATCTTCTTGAAGGGACTTAGTGAGGAGGATATGGATTATCTAGATATGATAGGAGTTGGAGAAATTTCAAAAGCTACCTTTGATGAGATTTTTAAAGCCTACAGGAATTATTCCAGAGCCATTATGAAGAGAATAAGAAATGTATGATCAAGGGGTTAAACAACTTCCAAAGGAATTGGGGACATATCCAAATAAGAGATTGTCAACATGTTCAAGAACATGAAGCAAGGGATTTTCAATGACATGGCCACTCAAATAGATGTTCTACTTGCCAAGAAGAAAAGAGAAGATGTTGAGGGAATGCTCATAGAGTTTTCCCATACATGCAGAAGGAAGAAAATTGATTTCAAATGCAGAGAATTAGCTAGCATTGCACAAGAAAAGGAAGTTGAACCAAAATTTAAGATGATAGAAACAGAGGATGGAAAAGTCTTCTATATTTCTCAAAGAAATCCACGGCCGCCAATACAAGTAGGTATGTTACAAGATTCTATGCCATATTTTCAAAATTGCGCTAGTAATCTATATATACAACCTCCACCTTGGTCTAATACTCAACAAGGTTAGGCTTCATACCCTACCAAATATTAACAAAAATGAAAACCTTAGTTTCCATGCTAACACTGACAAAAACCCCCTAAATTATGACAACAACCTTGGAGAGGATGGTAGAAATGGAATAACCCACCTCCTAACTATCAGAAATCTTACCAGTAACCTCCTTACCCATGTTAGCAAGCTCTGGTGCCAAATCCCCAATCAGGATCTCAACCAAAAGCCATTCAGCTACCATCTCAACCAACACCTAACCCCAACAATAAGGCTTCTCAACTATCCTATACAACTGAATGAGCTCAATACCCTACCTATTCAATTGATGTTAATGACATCCATATTTTCTCAGGAAGAGAACTTCCTCCACCAAGTAAACCCACTACTACAGAGATTGTAGATGAACCAAATTTGTTGCAAAATGATCCACAGTAAAGCAAAAACATGTTGTAATCTGATACGTAGTAACCTGAAAAAATTTCCAACAAGGGTAAAGTCCAAGCTAATGAGCCACCATTTCTAGAGAGATTACAATAAAAGAAGACTGACCTCAAATAAGATTCTGATTCTTATTTTTTCAATCAACTGAATGATATTTGTTTCAAAATTCCACTTATTCAAGCCATTAAGGATTTTCCCATCTAAAAAAAATTGGTTAAGGATCTATGAATTAAAAAACCAAGAAGAAAAAGAAAGGATCCATCCACTATATAATTTTTTGGATAGGTGGTTGATATCTTGCTTGGGAATTCAGTTTTAACAAAGTATATAGATCTAGGAAGTCCTTTGGTAAACATTATAATTAATGACACAACAATAAATAATTTAGGGTTTGCTTGACCTACGAGCATTATAATTAATGACACAACAATAAATAATACTCTGATTGACCTATGAGCATCCATTGACGCCATAACCAATAAAATTATGGATGATATTAAATTGGAAGGACTAAGGCCAACAACTATAGTCTTACAACTTGTAGATACATCAACAGTGAGACCTAAAGGAGTACTTGAGAACATAGTTGTGGTGGTAGAATCTTAGGAATGCCTAGTTGAATTTATCATCCTTCAATCAAAAACTAGTTTAGGAGGATATCCTATCATTCTACGATAACCATGGTTGGCCACTACTGATGCATTTATAGGTTACAAGTCTAGAAACATGATTATCTCCAATGGAAGTGGTACTAAGAAGATGATGCTCTATCTTCCTACTCAACTCTTGAATGATAAAGATCAGAAATTTTGGGTAGAAGAACCAGAATCATATCAGATCTTTATATAACATCTCATGATGTTGGAGAAGTCTTGTATCATTGAAGGATAAAAAGAAGAGTTGTTCTATCCAATTTCTTACATAATTACTGTGGAAGAAATGAAGAAGTGGATGACAAATTAAGGAGTATAAACTGACCCTTGAACCAAGTTCTACCATAGAAAAACACCATGGATATTCTAGGTGAGAATTGTATTCTTCCTCAACTTCTTCCCCATGAATGCATACTCAATTTTGTTAGTAGTAATGTATATTCAATTATTGATCTCTCCGAACAAGTAGAGATAACACTAGGAAAATAAATCAATGTCAACAAGTTGTTGGATAGAAAACAAGAGAAATTGTTGAATGCTCTTCTGTAAAAACATAAAATATTTTTTGTATGGTATTATGGTGATATACATGGAATTAATCCTAGGATTTGCACACAAAAGATTTATATCAAAAGAAAGTTATAAACCAATCAAGCAGCCACAAAGGAGAATAAAAGAAATCAAATGCTGGATTTATATACCCAATATCAGAGAGTCCGTGGGTGTCACCTCTTGTCATTGTGCCAAAGAAGAATGGAAAATGGAGGATCTGCATATCTTATAGAGAATTGAATGCAACAACAAAGAAATATCATTTTCAATTTCCTTTCATTGATCAAGTACTTGACAATTTTGCTGGTAAGAAATATTTCTCTTTTCTTGATGGATATAGTAGCTATAATCAAATTTAGATTTCACCAGAGGATCAAGATAAAACTACCTTCACATGCCCATGGGGAACATTTTCCTATTCAGATATTCCATTTGGCTTGTGTAATGCACCTGCTACATTCTAGAGGGTAGCCTTGAGAATCTTTTTCAATTTAAAAAATGACTACATGGAGGTCTACATTGATGATTTCACAGTACATGGAAGTAATTTTGAGGAAGCTATGAAAAATCCAGACAAATTTTTGAAGAGATGTAAAGAGCACAATTTTTCCTTAAGTAATGAAAAATGTTACAGGATGATGTCTGAAGGTATAGTTTTGGGACACTATCTTTCTTCTGATGGAATTCAAGTTGATCTAGTAAAGGTATATGTTATAATTAACCTTCCAACACCAAAGAAACAAAAGGATGTTAGGAGCTTTCTAGGCCATGCTGGTTGTTACAGGAGATTCATACAATATTTCAACAAAATTGTAGTACCATTATTTGTATTATTAAGAAACTATGTTGCCTTTGAGTGGATTGAAAAATATGAGACTATATTCCAAACTTCAAAGAAAATGTTAACTAATGCTCCGATTTTAAGAGGACCTAATTGGAACCTACCTTTCCACATCCATACTCATGTATCAGACCATGCCATTGGATTTTTCTTAAGACAAAAGGATGGATATTTGAATTATGTAATTTATTATGTTAGCAAGAACTTGTAGCATGTTGAGCTCAACTACACAAGAATAGAGAAGGAGTTCTTGAAAATTATATATGCTATCAATAAATTTAGGCACTACACCATAGGTTATCCAGTGTTCATTCACACCGACCATAATACAATATAATATTTGATAAATAAACCAATAATAAGCAGAAGAATCCTCATATGGTTCTCCTTCTACAAAATTTTGATGGCACAATATTGGATAAGACTAGAAAGGAAAATGTGGTAGCAGATTTTCTTTAAAGGATGGATACTAATGGTGAAGAACATGTAGCTGATGACTCTTTCCCAGGTGAGCACTTATTTGTTATTTCTACCAAAACACCTTGGTATGCAGATATAGCCAACTACTTGGTTTCAGGTAAGACGTTATTGGTATGATTTATTTTCCACATCATCAAGTGATTCATCTCATTTAGGTGAGATCGTAGGTCCACGTGTCATTTAGAGGTCATCATGGGATTTACTTACGCTTCAGTGCATCATATGCGTCATAGGGAGTTACTTTTATATTCTAGGAATGTAACTTCCCCTCTCCATTTGATTTGTCATGATTGCAGCACTAGGGGTTACTTAGCACTCCCTATTTGTATACCCGTTCAAATATACGAGATAGAGAGAGAGTTTGTGGATTGTAATGAGGTTCTTCCCATTTTTCAAATCTTTGCATACACATTTAGTTGATGCTCTCTCCTCTTGAGATCTCTTCACAATGTCATTCACATGTTCCTTGATGTTCATGTCATCCTTTATGATCCTCGTGTTTCAGGTTTTTGCACCCTCTTTCATGGTATCAGAACTCACATTGCGGATCTATGCAACTCGTCGGCATTTTTTGTGTTTTTGGTTTTCTGACATGATCTACAAATTTCATTGCGTGTGTTGTAATAGTTATTCCACACGTGCTCTACTTGCACTAATTTTGGCATCATACCTCTCTTTGGATGTATTTGCATTCGTGGGTTTTGGTTTCTTACTCAAGTGTTCAAGGTTTTCATTCGAGTTACTGGCTATTTTCGGGTTTAGTGTCTTTGACCACTCGATAATTTGGAGTTGCATGCACGTTTGGAAGTGTTATCTTGAGGTCTACTACATTCTAGATTGTAGATCTACGTGTTTTGTGTTGGTTTTGGGAGTTGTTTTTTTGGTGTAGAGTTGTCTTTAAGGGCCATCTCAGCCCCATCTTTTCGAGCTAGGAACTAATCTCCCCCCAACTCTTTGGATAACTCATGCTACATTATTATTTTGACTCAGTCTATTCTTTCATCCAGTGTTTGTTGTTTACTTGGAGTCATTGGTGTTTGCATTACATCCATTTAAGTCCTCAACTCATGGTTTTGGATCCTCCCGGTTCTGCATGTTTTGACTTCCATTTACAATGCACGTTTGGTGCCTTTGTTTGCTGGTTCTTTATTTTTTGGCAACTTAGTCTCTACCCGCCCGCAACTATGTGCTATGAGCCTTGTGCTCTATGTGTTGTGTGTTGGTGTGCTTCGATCTTCATTCTACTTCATGCTTGGCTTGCTCCCCATGGATTTAGTTGTGCCTTGGTTTTCTACTTTGGCTCGGCCATTTTACGTCTCCTCCAGCTCCGGCTCATGCCTGATGTGGTCATCTCATTCTCCTTACAAAACCACGTCGACAATTTCTTGCCCCCTGGTTTACTTTCTAACTCCCGCCTGACACATTCTGGCCCGACGTGTGTCTGTGTAACTCAGTGTTGGCTCTCTGGTGGACTGCTCCCAACGGTCGACTTGAACCTCTCCGGCAAACCTTCCTTCGACTCGATGCTCAACTCCATCGAGTCGCTTCCCTCCGACTCCATGACCAACTCGCCAACCGCTTTCCACATTCTCGACCCCTTTGAGCCGTTGCCTAAACTCCATCGTACCAACTCGGCATCCACTCAGACCTCTCGTGTCCCATGTCATCCACCCTCCACATACAAAACTTACTCCATGTGGCTTCGTTCTCGCCCTTCCCATTGTTCGACCATCTCTTCTACTTTGTTGACTCGCTTTGACTCGCTGTGTTGTGTAATCTTTTAAAACCTTCTCTCGGTTTATATTATTTCAAAACCTTCCATCAGTTTTAATTATTAAACGGTGGGTGGGTCCTTAATAAGTAGGTATTGTGTTTTGTTAAGTGGTTGGGTTATTTAAAAGGACAAGGTTTAATTGTATAGTTAGATCATGGTTTATAATTAGGATCTAGTTTAATTAAAAAGGAGCCTTTATATGTATTTTTTCTAATTGGTCTGATTAGGAATTAAATTAATAAGCAATTCACTGGGTTTTAATTATAGTCCCTCTTTTATTATTTTTTCGTATTTCTCGGGAAATAGTCAAATTTGGGAGAAAATTATTCCAAAACTAGGGTTATTGGGCATTTTGTTCCACTAGCCATTTGTGGAAGTGAGTTTCCCTTCTGGAGTGTCTAGGTCCTATTTGGATCCCTTTCTGCCATTTTCCAGTGGTTTTGAGCGCACTTTGAAGTCGTTTTTGGAGTTTTGGTCCCCCATTGGCTCATTATTACATTGTAGTGCTCCTCTTTTCCTGTAGCTAGTGGACGTGTCTTCCACAACCTTTTCGCAAGAGAGATTTCTCTTTTTTTTTGTGAGACGTCATTTTTATCCCATTATGTAGTGTTTGTACCACGTTATGGCTTTGTGCCTTTATACTTGATTATATGTTTTCCTCTGCTTCCGATTAGGAATTCATTGTAGCCTCCACTCTCACATGATTTTCACCTACTATGAGGTGAGTGGTAAACTATTTGATGTCGTATGTATGTACCCTACTGTAGTCATGCACTATCGAGTACCACAGATAGGGGGTTTATCACTGCTCTTTTCAGGTGTTGTATTGTTTGTATACGCATTATCGGATGAGTTTGATGTTTTACATTCTTTCACCCTTCTTCTTGTGTACCTTGAAATTTTGTTTCCGCATCATGGAGGATGCTCTTTTTAAACTTTAGCATCACAAGATCATGCTACATCCTCTTCCACTTCTTACTGGGAGAGAGAACTATTTGGTTTTGCATGCTTCTATAGAACGCTACTTCACCCATAAGGTTCTTTCAAACTTCTTGCTTGGGCCAATTCCTTCACCCACTAATCATCATCATCTTTAGGAATTTTTCAACACTTGCAACCATGTTTTTGGTCACTTAATGATGCATGTCTCCAGAACTCTCTATTTTCACGTGGCAGACTCAGATCCTCCCCACCGCATTTGGAGCATCTTTCAGTCACTCTATGGAGAGCCTTTACATACTTCCATCGTCATTTTTGTTGTTGATCCAATTGTCTCCTCTTATTCTTCATGTGATGGTAGTTCCACTGACATAAACTCGCTTGATTCTTCTTCTAATGATGAGGATTGTGCTCCCAGTTTTAATGCAAAGAGTACTACAGAGGAATTCTCTCCTCCTCTCACTATTTTAGAGAGTTTTTCCACCCCTCCCATCTCATCAGACATTGAGCAGTCCCCACCTTAGCTTCATATAGTCATCACACCCACCTCCTTTCCACTTTCAGTGTACGAGGCCCCTTTCACTCCTCTGCCTTCATTGGATGACTTATACTTGTCTGACATCGCTCTACTCTTTGGTGAGCCCCCTCATTGGGATGAGTATCTTCCTGACCTTAGTTTTCTTTTCATAGAGTCCACTTGTGATGCACTGTAGATTCCTCATCCTTCTATAGGTGCCTTGGAGGATTTCATCTTCTCCATTATTAGGAGTTCCCCTTCTGGGACTCTTATCAATTCTGTTTTTTTGGAATTCTTCATTGATCCACACTTACTTCTGGATCCCCTTTCTATTTTGGGTGTTGTGTTTCCTTCACATCACTTGGACATCCTTTCTGGGGTGTTCACTCTTCACACTCTAATAGTTATGCACACGTGGAATTACCTTTGGTTCCTTTTCTCTCACTTGCTAGACCTATGTCACACTTCTATGAACTAGATTCATATTTCTTCATGTTATTACCTTCAATTTCCTTTGTGGAGTGGGTAGACTTCCAACACTCCATTTATTTCCTTCCTAAGGGCAGGGACATGGTTTGGTGTGGGTGGTTATTCTTCAATGCAGAGGAAAAGGACAACTTCATCAACACTCTTTTGGGAGACTTCCTTGAGTTGCTGAGTTCAAATCCATCCAGGGGATCTTTTGCATTCCTCTCACCTCCCTTTTTTAATCTCTTCTTCTTCTTTCTGAGAGATTGCCTCTTTGTGCATGGGTACCTTTTCAAGCTCGTCTATGGCTAGAACCCATCTTTGGCATATTTCTCAGATTAGAGAGTTTTTTTTTCTCTTGTGGTGGATGTTTTTCCCACTAGGTTTCCCTTCACTTCTTGGGATCTCCTTGTTTTGCATAAGTACCTCATCAAAATTTTGTGTCGGGACCCATTTCTCTTTTATGAATTTTCACCTCATCCTAAGTTACGATGAAAGGTGAGTGTTGGTGTGGGTTATTTTCCACATCATCAGGTGAATCATCTCACTTAGGTGATATCATAGGTATACATGTCATTCAGGGGTCATCATGGGATTCTCTTACACGTCAGTATGTCAGTGTGTCATGTGCATCATAGGGAGTTACTGTTAGAACTAATCTAAGAATGTAACTCCACCTCTCCATTCAACTTGTCATGATTGCAACACTGGGGGTTACTCAACACTCCCTATTTGTACACCCCTTTATATTTATGATATAGAAATATTTTGTGTATTGTAATGAGGTTATAACCATTTTTCAAATCTTTGTATGCACATTTGGTTTATGCTCACTCCTACCGATATATCTTCACACTATCATTTACACGTCCTTTGATGTTCACGTCATCCCATGTGATCCTCATTTTTTTTTTCACCCTCTTTTAGACACCACCACATTACTTATACTCTAAGAAGAAATATATAGTTGAAAAGAGTGTGCATTTTTCTTTGATTACTGGATTTCTATTTCATACAAGGCAATATCAAATCATGAGAAGGTGTATATATGATGTCCTCAGAGCATGCCATAGTGAGCCTTTTAGAGGACATTTTGCTTCAAAACAAATAGCGCATAAAGTGTTAAAAACTTGTTACTATTGGTCAACACTACATAAATATGCAACACTTTACACCAGGATATGTGATATATGTCAAATAATCGGAAAGCCTACCAGATCTAATGAAATTCCATTGCAGCCTTTTGACAAGTGGGGTTTAGAATTCATCGGACCTATAGATCCTAAATTTTAGCAGAAGGAATACATCTTGGTGTGAACATATTATCTAACCAAGTGGACAGAGGTGAAGGCATTACCAAATCAAAAAAGTGAGAAAGTAGTCAAGTTTCTATATGATCACATCTTCATTAGATATGGAGTTCTAAGGGAAATTGCTACAAATCAAGGTACACACTATATTATTGATGTAATTTATGATTTATTTGAGTATGAAATCAGGCATAGGAAGTCTACACCATAGCATCCCCAATCTAATGGACAAGTATAAGTTACAAACAAAGAAATAGAGGCCATCTTGATAAAGACGATTACATTTCACAGAAAATATTGGGTAGACAGACTTCTAGAGGTAGTATGTGCATTCAACACAACATGGAAAACAATAACTGGCTTCACCCCATTTGAAAGTTTGTATGGTAAGACTAGTTTTTTTCAATTGAATTACAAAACAATGAGGACTACACTTGAGCTAAGCATAGATTTATCTGAAGCACTAAGGAAAATGATTTTCCAACTCAATAAGTTGGATGAAATGAGAAGATAGGTTATGCATAATACAAAGGTAGTGCAAAATCAAAGAATCAAATGACATGACCGTACATCAATACACAATAGTTTCAAGATGGTGATTGAGCACTCTTGTTTAATTCAAAGTAAAAGGACCATATGGGAAAAATCAGGACAAGGTGGATAGGCCCATACGAGATAGAGAAAATATTTCCCAATGAAGCTATAAAACTCACCACCATAGATCCTATGAGGTTCAAGCTATTGGTAAATGGTCATAGGTTGAGGTTATATAGGAAACCAACTAACATAAATATATTCATGCAGTAGTTCAGAGGAGGTTAAAGTAGGACTGAAGTAAGGACATTAGAGATAAGATCATGAGTTGATCCTATAGGCTCATCTTCTAAGAATCTATAGGATTGAGAGATATTAGTGGACTTGGTATATTCAACTTGTTGTCTAGTCCAAGTGAAAATAAAAGTGTTGTGATTATCCCTTTTCGGTGATCAGCAACACTCAGCTAACATTTTTATTTCTTATAATTTCTATTTTACAGAGTTTTGATGTTAGATGGTTGCAAGTGTGCATGATCTCCATCTTAAAGAGAGCATGTAATGACTGAAGGTCCACTTGCAACATCATGCAGTAGACCCCTATTTTATTTTCATGTATGACAAATCTCATGATTAAATGAAAAATATTGAAGATATATGCATGCATGAAAGATGGAAAAGATAGAACTGACACCTTAATAGATCGGTACTCCCTCTCCATGAGTTATCTAATTTCAATAAGAGCTAGTCAATATTTGTTAAACCAATGATTGTAGTCTCATAAGAAATGTCAATAGCATTATAGAAAGGTTGCATGAAACTAAGGTGCAAATTCAATAAGAAAGCATACTCATCATTCTAAAACAAACATTGAGATAAGTGCACTCCGCTACCACTTTATTAAAATATAATTAGAATGATTATTATTACTTCATATTTATGCCAAGTCATCAAGTATTTAGTGCATTTAAAACACATCTGTCTTTTATGTCATGATGTGTCCATCCACATAAACCCATGTTGTCAATTTAATTCAACTCACATTCTTCATAAAATCACATCAATCAATGATCTCTCTTGTAACTGTGTTGCATATCCTTTCTGCCTCAAACTTTGAAAATACTCAAAAAAATTCAACACAAATTCAATTGTGCATCGTTCTTCAAGAAAAGAATTGTGTGATTACGTGTTGAGACCAGAGAAAAATACAGGTTCATAATGGGAGTATACTTGATTCACCATGAACCCAGAGAGCACTCTCAGCTTCTTAGCAACCCTCAAATTTTATAGTATTTCTTAGATAATGGTTGGCAAGACTACATAAACTGGTTCTAGGGTTTAAATGAATCAATGGTTGAATATTTTTCTAAAAAATTCAATAGTGGGGAAGAAAAATTGAATGGTTTATCAGTAAGAATCAATGATGACATCTTGGTAGAGGTAACTGCATTGCCTGTCCAGGGAGAACCATTTCTAGAGAAGGCTAATCCAGAGGCATCTCAGAGGGATTTTGTATGTGTTGATGACCAATTTATCTCATATAGGAAAGGTACACAAATAACTTCTCTTAAAATTTTCTGGGTTAAGGTTTAAATTATATTATTAAGTATTTTACTTGTGATGGAAGATATTCTAGGTTGAATACAGTTCACTTTATATGTTTATATCACTTAAAGAACAATAGACAAGTGAACATGCCAAATTTCCTACATGAGATATTGTAGAAGATGAGTATGGAGGCATGGAAGGGTCATTATGTAATCTCACGCCACTGCCTCATAGCCATGATAGTAAAGCATACCCTACCAAGGGATCATCTTGAAATAAGGTGGTAGGATTTTTCAAGGTCAAGAGATATAAATGATTAGTTGGAAAAAAATATAAAGAAGAGAAAGAGTACTGAGAGTACCTCTGAGCACATCACATAGGATGTGCCATCAACCTCCTAACCTAAAAAACAACCTGAAGAATGCCTTGCCTTTGAAAGTTTACCACCTATTGAAGAAAATCTTGTTCATGTCTCCCCTGAAAGAATATTTATTGTTAAAACCCTCTTAGAATTATTTACTCCCAAATCATCTACTTCTAAGGGTAAAAGAAATCCTTCCAAGTCCACTCCTACACCACCAAGGTGATCTCATAGACGAAAAAATCAACAACCAAAAACCTCTAATCTAACAAATTCATAGACCATATCACTTAATAGTGATGTGGAAGTTACAGAGGAGAACATTGAGCCCATGAAGACAATGTAGGGAGGTGATGATGCTACATTTCATGAGAAGAAATACCTTGCAGAGACCATAAAGGCGCTAGAAGAACTAGCTCATGATGTGGAGAAATTGTGCATGATGGAGGGCCTTGTGGAAAAACATGAAGAAGTTGCAAAAGAAACCAAACATGAATAACTTGAAGATTCCATGGATGAGCATGTAGTGGTAGCTCATATAGATGAGACATTTTCTGAAATGCAATGTCATGAGGAGAAGATGGAAGAATCAATTCAAAAGGAAACTGACCAGACATTTCATGCATCAAAAGGAAATGAGGAATAAAAAGAAGAAGAAATTGGTGAACAAATTGAACATAACTGTGTGCAAGTGTTTCTACAAATTTAACCAAATTTAGAGCAAGGAAACTACCACCTAAAACTAGCTTCCTAACCTAGCTAAAAATGAGAAATTACACCATCATGATGAAGAAATGAGCAAGTCCTACCCTTAACATTAATAAATTTGAATATAATCAAAACACAATGTAAATTCATGAACTCAATTCCCCTTAATTGCCTAATTTAAACATTTAAAATGGACCTAAATAGTCGAAATGTCAATCAAATTATATTGCTTTCTTTGATCCTTCAATGGATGCTTGGGTGTGAGGCTTAGCTCTTCAGGAATGGAGGATGGAGGGCTCAAGAATGACAAAAGGCTATTAGTATGAAACTATGTGCTTACTTTTGTCTCTTGAGAGATTTAGGTGTGAGTGTAAAGGTAGGAGGAGGGAGAGCCCAAAGATTAAAGGATTCAACACATCCTCATGAATGTGGGATAAATGGAGATGTAAAGTTAGTTATGGATAAGGTGGGTTTAGATGGGGTTGAGTTAGCTTTAGGAGGGTTTAGTTTGTCTTCAAGTGGCTCATGTGGATATGGGGGTGTATTAATTAATCAAGATGTTTAATTAATACATGAGCAAGCTTTTATAAGATTTTAGATGGATATTAGTGTGATTTGGACCATTAGAAGGGATTTAAACCAATTAAATAGTGATTTATTGATTTAATGAGAAGGAAGGCTAATTAATAAATAATAATTAATTAGACTAGATAGAAGGTGTTAATTAACGAAGGGTCTATAATTAGGGTATGTGTTGGATAGGAAACTTAATTAATTAGCGTAATGTAATCAATTAACGACAATGGAAGAGAAGATGAGCGCTATTGACGATATGTCGTCAATTTGTGGGAAAGGAGATAATTAGCACAATTTAAATTTAAATTTCTCGGTCGTGATTATAGGTGTCTACATTTTCCCCTCTTTGGGGTGGCATAAGTGATGCCACTTCAAAGATAGTAGATGGAAGAAAATTTTGAAGGGATAGAAGAAAAATTAGTAGGAGGGAGAGATGCCCTCTTGAGTGTCGATGGGGTGATGGAAGAAGTTGATCGACGATCAAAAAAGATGAGAGATAGGTAGAAGAATGGGGAAGAGGTAGGATGCCCCAATGAGAGAGAAAATTAGGGGTGGAAGGGTAGTGAAGTAGAAGAAATAGGGATGGGAGAAGAGCTTAGCTTCTAGCTGCTGTTTATTGGAACAATGTGGATGTCATCATATTGCCATAGGAACTACATCATCGGTCCTTATGAAAAATATAAGCATACGACAAAGGTAAAATGACATGAAAAGCCATACTACGAACAATTTTCCATTGCTGAAAATACCAACTCCACGCAACATACAATAATGCAATGCAATACGAGAAGGAAACAAGCTCATTTAACAAGGAAAACAAGTACGAACGCACATATCAACCCAACAACAGTCAAGACAGTTGTACAAATGTTTTGTTATCAGTGCTGAAGATATCCACAAGTTTTTGATTGAAGAAAAGGGTTAAAAATGATTCCCCGAGCAAGGATACATGCAAGGGTAAATGAAAATGGACATGGGGTCCATGAAAAGCGTTTGTGTGCAACGAAACAACACCAGGCAACGAAAGTGCCCTAGAGTACAGACGAAGCAAACAACTAGCTTTGTGAATGGTTGTGAATCCAGTGACCCACGAGTCGTATTAATTGGGGAAGATGTGATACAAACCAATAGAATATGAAGAAAATACCATGCACAAGGCACAAGTTTCAGTTGAAATAAGCAAGTTACCATTTTTGTAGGGTTTTTTATTTTTTAGGATTTTTGAAAAAAATTGCCTTGTTTTTTGGATTTTGGATATATATATATATATATATATTGTTTTTACTTTTTTTCTTTCCAAACTGTAGTGACTAGTAGAGGAAAATAGGAGAAGAAAGCAAAGGGCCTAGGGGCAACAGAAAGTGCCCTAGGTGGAAGAAAGGATAAACAAAAGACAAATAATGTCCTTGTTTAATGGAAAAATTAAGAAAAAATAATTATTTGAAAAATAATCATTTACAAGAGTTTGGAGAAGAATAAAAATCACCAGGGAGCAATAAAATTTCCCTAAGGAGAAGAAATGGGTATTGGACAGCAAAAAATGCCCCAATACGGGAAAAAAAAAAGAGAAAAATAATTGTTTAATAAAAATAATTATTCCACAGCGAATAGAGGAGAAAACGACGATCAAAACGGACCTCTCGGCCCTCCTGACAGTGAAAAACAGGTTAATATACCCCACCAGGTGGGGTAAAAACATCGTGACCAAATCATTTAAACTGATCAGTTTAAAAATTTTACTGTGAGGCTCTGACCCTGAGGAGAACCATGGTGATCACACGAGACCATTTGAGGCACGCAGATGCAGTCCAGGGGTACCAGCGGCATGTAGACGATGGCCCCTTTTTGAGTATCGAAACCTTACTCATTAATTTTTGTCATTAATGCCTTAATTTTAGCTTTTAGATGTAGGAAAACACGTAGGCGCACCTGCGCATAGGCGTAGTTGTGGGATAGGGTGTGCAGGTGCCATTTTGGGGGCGCATGCACCTTTTTGGGGACGCATGTGCCAAAACACACACGCGCACATGTGCACACACAAGTACATGTGCACATACATGCACGCGTGGGAAACAAGGTGCACACATGAAAAGCATGTCGCATACACAAGGGCATACGCGTGCAAGCACAAGCACCCAATGTGTAGCGCACATGCCAAAAAGGGCACGCAGACGCTCAAAAGAGGGCACATGCACCAAAAGACACACGCGTGCAAGTGCAGGGGCTAGAAGTGGGGTGCGCATACGAAAAAGGGCACGCAAGCATCCTAGACAGGTAGAAAAATATAGGAAAGTGTCCAAAGACATGACACTTAGAAGAATTTTTAGGGTTTTTGGGTTAACCCTAAAAGATGAGATATATTTTTTGAAGAAATGATAGGAACTAATGAGCGGTGTGTTATTTTGCAGAGACAACTACTAGTTTTGCAGATGTGGGAGTGGCATACCTGGATTGCAGAGCTAGAGGGAAGTATGCACCGGCACGACCAGTGAGCTATGGCAATACTACTTGAGGTGGTAGGGCTAAGCTATATGGCTCAGATGCCCTCTATCATACTAAATCACGGCCTTTTGATTGCGCTAGCCGAGTGATGGCATAGTGAGAGTCAGTGTTTCAGAATACCCACATGAGAGATGACGGTGACCATTGAGGATGTTTAGCAAATCCTTCACATGTTGATGATGGGCACTTTGATCAAGTACAGTTCAAATGCAGGGCTGATTAGAGCAGTTTGTAGTGCCCTATCTAGTGTTGACGATATCTCGCACGATAGGATGACTATAGCATTACACGAGTGCATCTCTAACCCCACATTGCATTAGGGACCTCTCTACATTATGGATCTTATCAGTGGGTTCCTACTAACTGATAATATGGGGAATTCATTTCGAAGAGGACTACTACCATTGGTTCATGGCATTTACAGTGGCGAGAGATATTACTGGGGGCAGTGTATACTGGCCCATTTATATTGGGATTTACACCTAATTACATACCACGGTCAAAAGACCATGGGTCCAACATCATTATTATAGATATGGTCATGGGATCATATTGCGATCGGACATCATGTGGGCCCTTTTTGTATTCGAGATCCTGAGGAGCCCTCATATATGGCTTGGGTAGCAGCTAGTGGAGACGTACGTGGCCATCTTGGCACCCTATTCAGATATAGGTGGGAGTTTGACGAGCTGACTGAGATAGATGTCATTTTGTGTCCATACAAGCATTTTCAATGGCTACAGGATGCCACACAACTCAGCATGTGCCTAGTGGAGCACTTTCTTATTAGTAGCTGCAGCTATATCATGGAGTTGTATCAAGTGGATAGGTGTCAGCGCTAGCTTGGTAGGGTATAGGGGGTTCCCCAGCTAGATATTTGGCATGCTCACAGGGACTCCGAGAGGTAGACCATGGGGCCTTGTATACTAGTGGCCCGAGCTAGGGCTAGTTTCACATAGGCAGTCCCCCAGGTATGGGACCCATTATGATAGGTGAGAGACCTGGGGACCACAACTGATTATGTAGCATGGTATGCGACAATATTACCCTGACATCTCACTATTCCAGAGGAGGCCTGTGTAACAGGAATTCACCCATCTGTAGAGGTATGGCACGATGCAGAGCATAGGGCTAGAGCAGTGGCACTAGGGCCAGACCCCAGAGGATCCCTTTGGTGGCATGCCACATGATGGACAGGGTGCCCCACAGGCAGATGGACCGAGGCCACAGGGCCTAGTACAAGTAGCCATGCAGCCACCTAGAGGCAAGGTCTTTGAGTAGGGATAGTCTTCTAGAGAACCTCAGGGACCAGTCCCTGAGGCACACATAGCCTCCCAGCTAGTGGCACAGATAGCCACAATACAAGTGCAGTTACAGTAGGCCATAGCCGAGAGGGATGTGGCTAGAGTAGAGAGAGACGAAGCTTGAGGCTGGTGTGTGACTGTAATAGTAGAGAGATATGAGGCCCGAACTCACATTGTGACTTTACTTTCAGAGTGGGATCAGGCTTGGGCCTAGGCCATCCTAGAAGATGACATAGTAGCATGGCGGAGTCGGATTCGAGAGATAGCGGCACAGGGGGCTCAGATATTGAGCCTTCTTCATCAGTCCGAGTCACAGGTGTGGATGGTTGTTACACAGAGAGACCATGTGCATGCACGATCACAGGCATTATTAGCATAGAGGGACCAAGCCTGCGCTGAGCTATAGGTGATGACTACAAAGAGAGATCGAGAGGCTACTACTTCTAGACAGGCTGAGGTAGACTTGGGCTTAGTGATAGGTGAGTGAGATACTACCCTTTAGGTAGCGCTTGCCTCCAGAGATGCAGACCTGATACGTGACACCACCAGGCTTGGTGGTGAGGCCCTATTTTATAGGACTACTTATTAAAGAGTGGTTCTGCCAGAGCAGTGAGTGGCAATGCCACAGTTATCAAGGTTGAGTGTATCAAGCTATCGATCATGAAGATCCAACCACTCTACCAGATCAATTAGATAGCCTTTACCAGAGCAACCAGCTAGACCACCACCATCCTAGCCTCCAGTGTTCCATCATCCAAAGGACAGATCTGGGAGCCCTGGCGAGGGCGAGAGCTATGGTTGAGAGCCACATTTTTGTTGTACAAATTATTTTATATGTATGCCTCTTATGAAGGCTGATTTTGATGTACAGTCTTGTATTATGATGCCTCATGACGAAGGCTTGATTCTTTCAGATACATGCCCCTTTTTGATGGCATTGTGTATCGATGATGTATTGTATTGAGTACCTATCTAGACATTGTATGTATGTGTACAGACATTTTTAATGTATCATCTATGTACGCCTAATCTAAGTAAGAAAAGATGAATCCTAACAAAGTATGCCCAAGCAACAAACAAACCAAAAGAAAGAATACAAAACAACTACACAAGCAACAAGCAAAGGAAGGAAACACGACAATGCAAGTAAATGTGTTTGTAAGATAGGTTTTCATGCACCAATTTTCTATTGTTTAGGTTTTTGTGAAACAATTTTCTATTGTTTTCAAGTTTTTGAAACAATTTTCCAAATCTATGTG
This sequence comes from Taxus chinensis, assembly GCA_019776745.2. NCBI lineage: Eukaryota > Viridiplantae > Streptophyta > Pinopsida > Cupressales > Taxaceae > Taxus > Taxus chinensis. The sequence continues at coordinate 176,786,788 of CM034151.1, forward strand.
TAGGTAACCAAGAAAGCATGGATGCCCCCAGTGTTAGATGGGTAATATAGAAGGGTAGAATCCATGCATTTATGAACAATAAGGTGAAGTTGTTGAGTTACCCGCAGCGTAAGATGGGAAATAGCAAAAGACCACACCCCTCACAAATGAATAGAATAAGGTAAAGCCGGATCAAGGCTTGATAGGATGGGGTACACATGGAATTCTGAAGGCAGAACCAAGTCTAGGCCAAATAACACTACCCTCTTGACATAGGATGCTTATGAACAACGAATCCTCCTGAGGCGCTGGAAATTGGTCTTCACCCAAGGACATGTCTAAAGTGCCACAATTGCGTGGTTTTCACTAGTGGATGATCTGTTTTCTCTTTTTCTTTTTTTGATTTTTTTGATTTTTTTGGACTTTTGATTTTTTAAACTTCCTTGCACCATGTTCAAGCATAGAAATGCTTAAGATGCATGGCGTTCATGGGCTCCCAGAGCTCATCACCATTGGGGTGAGCTAGTTTGTATGCCCCTGTGCCGTACTTGGCAACTATGACATAGGGTCCCAACCAATGTGGTTTGAACTTCCCTTTCTTTTCTTGCTCTGCTCTGGTGTTGAACTGGTTCTCCTTCATAACTAAATCACCAACCTCAAAATAACGAGGGATGATCCTCTTGTTGTAGTTTCTGGAGACTCTATGTTGATACACTTTCAGGTGATTAAGAGTGCAAATGCACCTCTCATCCAGGATTTCTAATTCTGCCAGTCTTACCACTCAATAATATTTGTCCTTATGCAAATAATCCCAAAGAGAAATTCTCAAGGATGGAAGTTCAATCTCTAAAGGGCTGATAGATTCTGTCCTGAACACTAGGGAATATGGTGTCGCACCTGTAGGAGTGCGAATGGATGTTCGGTAAGCCCATGGGGCTAGATGGATTTGTAGGTGCCAATTTCGACCTATTTTGCTAACCATCTTCTCCATTATCCTTACCAAAGTTTTGTTTGTTTCCTCAACTTGTCCATTACCCTGAGGGTAATATGGCATGGACCATTTTAACCTGATTTGGAAATGTTGGCAAAGGCATTTCATAGTTTTTTTCTTAAATGACTTCCCATTATCAATAAAAATGGTTGTGGGAATACCATATCAGAAAATGATGTGATTCATGATAAATTTAGAAATCTGTGCTCCTGTGATATAAGTTAAAGGTACAGCCTCCACCCATTTTCTAAAGTATTATGTAGCTGTGATGATATGCGTATGACCATCAAATGAGGTAGGAGTAAGTTTTCCTATTAAATCAAGTCCCCACTTGGAGAATGGCCATGGTGTAGTGATAGGTTGCCATGGTTGCGACAGAGCATGAATGAAATTTCCATACATTTGGCAAAGTACACATTTTCTCACATAATTGCAACAATCAATTTCCATGGTAGGCCAATAGTAACCTACTCTCAACAATTTCTTAGCTAAGACCTTTCCATTTGTATGTGCTCCACATACCCCTTTGTGCACTTCTTTGATTTCCTGGATTGACTCCATTACATCCAGACAACGTAATAGATTCCCATCGTAGCCATGACGATAAAGTGTACCTCCTAAAAGGGTGTAACGGGCTATTTGGTGAATCAGACTTTTATTTTCAAAACATGAGATATTGGGAGGGAATGTGTTGTCCCTAAGATACGTGAAGATGGGTTCGTACCACGGGAAATGGGGACCAACAACCTCACAAGCCAAGCAAGATTCTGGCATGTCATATGCGGGCTAGCGTAGATTTTCTGCAAAGAATGGCATATCATTATTCCTTGATGGAATACGAAGCATAGATCCCACCGTTGTCATGGCATCCACCTATCTGTTTTGTGCTCTTGGGATTTGCTCAAAGGTGATGCACACAAAATACTCCTTTAGAGTTTCCACTAACTTTTTGTAAGGTATGAGCTTGTCATCCTTAACCTTATATTCATCATTAACCTATTTGATGATTAACTGTGAATCACCTACAACCTTAACATGATGAAAATTCCACTTGATGGCTAGTTTCATCCCTGCAATGAGTGCCTCATATTCTACAATGTTGTTTGTGTAAGGGAAGCCCAGGTGAAAAGCTTGTGGTATAGGATCACCAGAAGGAGTAATAAGGACCACTCCTGCCCCTGAACCATGAAATGTAAAAGATCCATCAAAATGTATCTGCCATACAACATATTCTTCAATGTAGAGCAAGGAGGCATCTAGAAAATCCAGATTCAAAGGTTTTATGCTTTGCAAAGGTGCTTCCACTAGCTGGTCCACAAGTACCTATCCTTTAACTAATTTTTGATGGACAAATTCTATGTCAAACTCACTGAGTAGAATGATCCAATTAGCCATTCTACCTGTGAGGGTGGGTTTGGACAATAAATACTTAAGTGGGTCAACCTTAGATATTAGCTTGGTCTTAGTATTTGAAAAGTAAAAACAACAGCCAAGCAAGCCTTTTCAATCTGAGGATAATTTAGCTCATAGGCAATGAGGGTGTGACTTAGATAGTACACTACTTTCTCCTTATGGCCAAGGTCGTATTGGGTGAAAAGTGCACCAATAGCAAATTGCGTAGTAGAAATATAGAGCAAGAGTGGTTCCCCTAGAGTGGGAGGCATGAGGACGGGTGGATTAGCCAGGTATTGTTTAAGCAAAGCAAAGGCTTGCTGTTGCTCGGGTCCCTAGATGAAAGTGACATCCTTTTTAAGCAAATGGGTGAATGAGTGACATTTATCTACAAGCTGGGAGATAAAGTGGTGAATGGCTTGAATTTTCCCCTGTAAGCTGCGTAGTTGCTTGATATTCTTAGGTGGAGGCATTTCAGTGATAGCAGACACTTTGGAAGGGTCTACCTCAATACCTCATCTTGACACAATGAAGTTCAATAGTCTCCCTGATAACACACCGAAGACACACTTCTTTGTATTCAGCCTAACTTTGTATTCACACAGGTGTTCAAAGATACACCACAAAATAACAGAATGATCCTCTCTCGTTTTGGACTTTCCCAAGATATCATCCATGTAGTTCTCCATGAAATCATGAATCAAATCATGAAAAATTACTGTCATGGCCCACTAATAGGTAGCTCCTACATTCTTAAGGCAAAATGGCATCACCTGATAGCAGAAGGTGCCCCAAGGAGTTATAAAAGTAGTTTTGTGTTGGTCTTCTTCAACGATCTTAATTTGATTATAACCCAAAAAGCCATCCATGAGTGATAGCATTTCGTACCCTGTTGTTGAGTCAATAATCATGTCAATGTTGGGCAGTGGAAAATCATCTTCAGGGCAAGCTTTATTGATGTCCCTAAAATCCATGCAAATTCAGATACCGATAGGTTTCTTCTGGATAGGAACAATGTTTGATATCCATTCAAAGTAATCAATTGGTTTGGTGAATCCCGTTGCAAGAAATATCTCTAACTCTTCTTTAACCAATAGGGCCACTCTTGGGTGCATCTTTCAAATTTTCTATTTCATAGGCTTGGTATCTGTGTGCATGACTAGGTTGTGCATGACCAAAGTCAGATCTAAGCTGGGCATGTCTTTGTAAGACCATGTGAACACATCAATAAACTCTCCCAGCAACATAGTGAACATCTTTTGTTCTCTAGCTGAGAGTGATGCCCCCAATTTTACTATCTTGGGATATTCTTCTGTACCAATATTGACATCAATGGTTTCTTCAACTAGTAATTTTGATAAGTCCTCCATACGCGTAGGATTAGGAAGCAGGTTGAGATCTTCATCTAAGGATGTCTCCACTATATTTTCATCCTTGGCATGGTCACTTTGTTTTTCCTTTGATTTTCTTATTTGTTTGTCAGCCAGTGCCTCAAAGAGGTTTTCACTGTGTGACTTGGAATTTGATTTTTGTCGAGGCTTTTCTTTATAACTTTTGCCCTCACTTTTCTTTAAATTTTACTGACCACGAAGTTCAGCTTCCTCGCCAAAGTAGGCACAAGTGTCTAAGTCGATAAAGAAACCCTTATTGTGATCTCCAATGGGAATTGTATCCCTTATGCCCATGAATTATGAAATATCCTCATCGTTCTCGAATAAATCTAGTGGCACGTGATGTTTTTAGTCCCATTCAATAAGGGAAGGGTATCCCTAACCTTAACCACCGAAGGTTAGGACAGCGTTGTTCGTGAAAAGGTTCGTGGAGGCCAGATCCTCATATTGGCTACAATGGGAATCCGTATCATTGTCTAGATAGTCAGAGCTATCCTCACGCTCTGAAAAATTTGCATCTTGATCATTGGGGTGTGCTCCATAAGGGAAAATCCCAATGCCGTATCTTTCTGTTTTGAAATGTGGAAGAGGGACTGGTTCTCTTTGTCCTTGTTCATTCCTCCCACATCCTAAGCATTTGTAGCCCATGGAGTACATCATTTTACTAGATTTTTCATATTCCGAGGTTCGATACCAGAATGGCTGAGTATCCTTAGAGACCCATGTCATAGGTGGATTAAGCAATTTCTCCTCAGCCAACAAGCCTCCCAATAGGAACGACCTAATAGTGTGTTCCTCTCTAGGTCTTCTGAAGTGGTAGTTGGGTCGACCTCTAGTCTTGGGTGATAGTGAGAGGTCAGAAACCAAGAGTGCTTGTACATTATACTCCTCGCATCCATATTCCAGGATTTTCATCTCCCATGAATCAAATGGAGATGTTGAAGTAGACACCCCATGAGCACAAGAACTAAGAGAATCCGAATCCACCCAGGATTCCATGGTTTGAGACTGAAGAGGGACAACTATATCTGTGGAGGGACATGCGTATATACCATTTCATGTAAAGATATTGAGAGCTCTACAATGAGAAAAGGGCTTTAAATCTCATGGTATTGTAACCATATGTAACTCATGCTTCAACTTAATGCATTGATGAAACGTTGATGGCACGACCTGTATGGCATGAATCCATGATCGGCCTAGAAGCATGTTATATGGAAGTTCCAAGTCTAGGACGTGAAACTTTTTTTGATGACAAGTGGGACCTACCTCCATAGGTAGCATGATGGTACCTGTTGATTCCCTTTCTGCATTATTTTATGTTGTGATAGTGATGATATGGGACTCAAGATATTCCTCTGTATGTCCCAATTGTTTGACCAACTTAAGCATGCAGATGTTCAACCCAGATCCATTATCCATAAGCACCCGTTTGATTTTCCTGTGGGTTACAACTACCTAAATGTATAAGGGAAGATTATGTGTAGGATTCTCAGTAGGGATCTCCCTATGGTTGAAAGTGAGATGTTCACTCGGTGTGATGTTTTCCACCGTGGCTTGAAGGTGTGCAGGATCGATTTCTAAAGGCACTCCTGACCCCTGAAGAGTTTGGTATAGAATTTCCTTATGCACATTGGATATCGTGGGAAGATATAAGATTGAAATCTTAGTGGACATCTTTTCAAGTTGTTCTAAAAGGTTCTATTTACCAGTTTACAGGATTAACAGAGAAGGTTCCTGAATCATGAGGCATGCACGCATTGTTACCGTAGTGCAGTCCCTTCCCTTACTCCAGATGGTATTAACACATTCAGCATGAGAGCGAATACATCCGATAAGTGAATCATAATGATTGTTTTCTCATTTGGTGTACAAGTAATTCATGGCTTTATAACTTTGAGATGACTCTCCCTGATCCGGCTTAGAATTTTTTGACTTATCATTCTTGGGGAATGGTTCTTTATAAATTCCCATTTTCTCGTTAGGTGTTTGTGTTTTTCCAGGGTTATCCACCTCTATCTCCCCATTGTCAATGAGGTCTTGAATATAATGGCAAAGCCGTAAATTTTTTTCTATCTTATGTCCTTTAACATCATGCATTTTGCAATATTCATGCTCCTTATACCATAAAGGTTTAGGAGCGGTTTTGTCAAATGGTTGCGTTGTAGGATAGGTTATCACGTGGTTTGCATCTAATTGTTTTAGTATGACTAACAATGGTTCATTGAGAGAGCTAAATGTTCTTCACTTTTGTGGTGGTTGAATTGAGCCCTTGATCAGTTTAAAAGGTTGACCAGTTTGGACCGTTTGAAGACGTTTGGAATCAGTGATTCCGTCTCCCACCACATTTTTGTTTTTGTTAAAGATATTTAGCTTTTCCATGGGTTTGATATTGTGGTTATCTTTAGAATCATTTTTGAGGGTGCCTTTAGCAATGAGATCCTTTTCTATATGAATCCCTTTCTTGATAACCTCCTCAAAAGTATGAACACAATGCATTTGGAGGTGGAAAGCTATATCCAGGTTAAGATTGGGAACGAAAATACTAACCAATTTTTTTTCAAGGAAAGCACAAGGGAAGAGACTAGCTATCCCTCTCCACCATTAGAGGAAGTTGGCAAAGGTCTAATTTGGGCGTTGCTTGGTGCTGCATAAGTTTTCCATGGTGACATCACTCTCTATGTTATATGAGAAGTGATGCACAAATCTTTCTGCCAATTCTGGCCAGGTGAAAATTGATACTCATGGTAAGCGTGTAAACCACTCCAATGCTTGACCTCCAAGACTCTTGCAAAAAATTCTAATGAGGTAATTATCACTATAAGACACCTCTTGACATGCCATGTAGAAATCTTTAACATGATCCCTTGGGTCTCTTTTCCCTTTATATTTTTCAAACTTTGGCATATCAAATTTCTTTGGAAAGAGTTGAAGGGTCATTGTCTTGTCCAAAGGATAGGGACATAATTCTTCATATTGATATTTCCTAATGCTCCCTATATTTCTCTCTTGTAAGCTTACAAGCATCGCTTTCATGGACTACACTTCTTGTGCAAAAAAATTGTTCTTTAGTGGGAGAAGCAGGGATGTAAACATGATGGTACCCTGTGTCTTCTTCTCCTTGGTTTTCTCGATGGAGTTCATTGATCTTAGACCTCAACTTTTGGACATTCTTGTTTGTGTCTTTCTGTACATGGGAAGTAAGCAAATCTGGTTTTTGGGGCTTAGGTTACTGATTTGTTGTTGGATTGTGGCTTGGTTTGTGGCTTCTTCTTCTAAAGGTTCCTCCTCTTTGTATTGTGGAGGTTCTTCACCTGTCTCATTGTCTATCTTGTTTCTTCATGGAACTTTTATAAAGGGTATTCTATTCTCTACCTCTTTATCATTTCCTACTTAAGAAGTGGAAGCATGTCCACCTCTTAAAATATCTTCCATATTGATAAGGGGATGTTCTTCCTCAGTAGCGTCATTTGCAGGTAGTACTGTTTCATTCTTGGTGGGAAATTTGGCCCCTAATTCTATGACCCGTGCCAACACTCTATCTTTGTTTCTAAGAAGAAACTCATCTAGTAAAGTGGGGTCACAATCAAGTTCTACGTGTGGTGATTCTAATTCATTTTCTATTTCCTTTTCTATAGAAAACAAGGGTCCTAAGTTGTGTCCAATGAAGGGGTTTGACCCTTTTCTGTTAGAGGTTTCCCAAGCTTGCATTTGTTATTCCTCTTATGTTTATTTCTTTAACCCTATACGTGTTTTAGGAGCCATGTTTTTGTGATAGTTTCACTAGGGTAAGTTCTAAATGTGTTCAAAGCTTAGTGATCACCCCTAAGTGAAATGCGAGATGCTTTTGCTAAGAGTATGAATAAATCAACAATGTGAGAATACCAATGTAATAGAGTGATAAATCACTAGTGATACAAGCATTTTGTGTCAAAACTTGTTTAAATGAAGTACCTCCTAGACTACGTTTCGAAAAAGTATCTTTGCATTGCGAGATGATTAACAAGATGTCTTCACTTATCCCAAGTTCAAGGGAATGAACAACACGTAAGTAAATACAAGAAGTCAATGTGACCTCCCAATCAAGATATACGATGAGCAAGCTCAAACTCAATTAAGACCTATATCTCCAAAAAGTGCCAATTACAATTCGTGAATGACACAATAATATCACCAAGATATGTTAACCCACTTTGTGAGAAAGTGAAGTATGGATATCAAGGTGTTATTGATATAACATGCACAAATGGTAGTACCTAGCACTCTTTGAAATCGAGGTAATAATAGAACCGAACTAAAAATCTCAAAGTATAGCTAGGAATATTTAAAAATGTGTGCAACGTAACCTTACAATATAGGTATTTATGTCGAGTTTACAAGAAACAAGACGTAAATATCGAAATTGTAGTGATACGATATAAACAAGCTAACTCATCTAAGGAAGTCCAAGGTGATGAACCATGCCTAACTACAATGAGGATCTTGACATGGGTATTAAGATCACAATGACTACCAATGACGTGAATACACCTCTGCACACTTTAGATGTTTAACTTACCCAGCCGCAAACATGGATGGGAGTAAATGGACATAAAAGTGACAGAAGCAGTCAATTTGTAACACAAAGGTAGTCACCCTCTTATGATCAACAAAGTTTCAAAAGAACATGGAGGAAGAAATTAAAGAAAAGGATTAAAAATGCTGGCTTCACTTTGGCAGAGTTTCACCTTGCCCTAAGGCAAGTAAAAACTAGGCAAAAGTAACGCGCTGCACGTTTCTCAAAGAAAATATGGTTCACAACTCAACACTATTTTAGAGTGGTCAAAGTGGGATCCTGGCCAAAGTATATCTTCCTAGGTGATTCTCTCGTCCTAGGTGCTACAAATACTATCCACGAGTGGGACGATTTACCCAAAAGTCACAATGAATAGTTTGGGAGTATCTCAACTTTTCCACCTTTAAGCACAGTGGGTAATAAATGCATCCAAATGTGTACTTAAAAGGGTCACGTAGTGACAAATTGTAACTCTATCTCACAAAGGATTTACTAGTTAGATAGGTAGTGCGAAGCACTTCCCATTTTTTCCATAAGATTCCCTCTTGCGTGGACTACATTAGGGTTCCTGGAACCACCCCCATTGTTCTAGCTTAAGGCGTTATGCCAAAAGGGTTATGTTCCAGTTGAGCAGAGAGGGACGTACCCTTTTCCAAAACCTACAATACAGTGTTTTGAATATGTTGTTCTTTTTATATTTTTTAATTAGATGTGGTTTTCTCAAACACCATTTGGCAACCTGTATAACAACTATATTAGTAGTTTTCTAACTTTTGTTTTGATTCCTCCATTCTTTGACAAGCGATGGCATTTTGGTCCTATATGATGATGTTTAGTAGTTTTCCATCAAAAGAGAAGGCACCATTTCTGATTCTCTAGATCATCCAAGGACGCAAGAGAAGAGCATACGTGATGTCTTCACAAATCCCAAAAGATAACAAATGAAAAAAACACACTCTAATCCAACTACGCCAAATCAACCAATTCTAACTCAAATACTCTTAGCAATCTCAAAGCATTAAAAGGATTTAAGAATCATTTCTGATTCCCAAGATTGCCCCAAGGGATGCGAGGGAAGATCATACATGATCCTTTTTCCTATAAGTAAATGATTCAAAATATCACCTAATCAAATACAAACATGTAAAAACAACCTACAAAGAAAAATATATGATTAGATAAACCTACAAGAATGTTAGCACATCTACACTTTAATTTCAAAAAATGCAAAAGGATACCTAGGCCCCTTTTTCAATGCCTACGTGTGGGTTAGGTCGTATGCACCACCTAAGGTTATTTTTGTCTCACAGTGTACCTGTGCCACTCGAGAGATGTGTGTGCCATAAAACCAGTGCCTGCGCCACTTAAACAGTGCCTGTGCCACTTAGAAAAATGTGCCTGCACCACTAAAACTAAATGTACACCTTGGTTAGGGCGTGTGTGCTGATCTGATAGGTTTCAAAATGCAGTGAAGGTACTGTACGAGATGACATTTGCACTCGGGTTAGTGTACCTATGCATTGGTTAGGGTATGTGTGCCAGGGGTCAACAGACAGAGTGGAC